>JAKLTH010000301.1:0-127500 GCA_025175895.1 Wurfbainia villosa | reverse complement strand
CCACCCATGCATGATTCTCGTCGCGTGTCGTGTAAAGACTGGGCTCTACTATAATGACTTTGATTCTTTGGGGCTAATACTATAGGGGCTTCCTCTAATCTGCCTGCTCCATGATGAAGTGGATAGAGGGCGGTCCCACACTTCCAGTCGATAATCTGTTCTCTTGCCCGAGACCTTTAATCTCACTCTTCCTCTTCCTTCCCACCGAGTTCTCCCTTTCCTTCGTTGTCCTCTCCTTCTTATACTCGCGCTCTCGTTCGCACCTCTCCAGCTCTTTTCCAATGGGCAGGTACGACCCGAAGGTAGAGTCGTACTTCATGCCTCACACTCTCTTCAAGAAGTGGGCTAGGAGATCAGCAAAAGCGGTTTATGTTTTGCCTTCCTATGATTGCGGCTACTTCTTCTACTTCTAGTTATTTATCCACTAGGAAGAGTTCTCTGAGCCGGGCCCACTCGATCAATAAATTCATTACTTGAAAGGCTCACTACCTATACCCTCATTTCTGCTTGAGTTGACCGAATGCCAGAGAGAGGTCGGGGTCCATTCATATACTTGACTCAAAGTTCATGCTTCTTAGAAGAGGGAATGAAAAGAGTAGTTCTTCCACTCGGGCTAGAGAGCGTCATGGGATCTTCTTCTGAATAGGGAAGTCCCGTACGAGTTCTAGCGATCGAATCTACTATTGCGCTTTAGCTCTCTCTCATAGACATAGGCCCTTCTCCCATCGCACACCCGACTTCCACCCCCCGGGCCAATCAAATAGCTCCATCTCAGCCCTCGTACTCTATTGGACTGCTCTTGCAATCAATTCATTCAGTAGGTCATCCAAGAAGAGCAACTCACTATGCGTCGGATAAAGTAATCTCGTACCGAACTATGCGTCGGATAAAGTAATCTCGTACCGAAGACCGAACGAAGACTGGGCTCCACTTTTCCCTAAGAGCATGAACAAGGGCTGCATACGACAAAAAGCATTTCTTTCGTCAAGGCAGGCCTAATGGTTGAGGTCGACTACAATGCCATTGCAAGGATCCGATCTCAGAGTTCTTGGCCTGAACCGCTTTGCGGGAACTCATCAACTACCGAGGACTAGGGAGCAAGGGTCGTTCTATTCTCTGCCTGCCTATCTCTCGCTAAGGATCGTCATTCTATCCTCTGCTCCCCGCTGTCCTCCTGGTGGAAGTGGGGTTTGGGCCGGAGATGTAGGTCGGGGAATCACAATAGGGCTCTCTGAAGAGGCGTCTATTCGCTACCAGCGAAGGCCGTGCTAATTTTCTTCACGCCTGGTCCTGAGGCCCTCCTCCCGACAGGAAGAGTTTCATTTCTTCAATGAGGGGCGGGATCGGATCGGCGATTGGATTACGCCGCCTGTGAATTCTTTTTCTGCGAGGGGAGTCCTTCCTTCCTACCGCTCTGTAGGGGCCCGAGCGGACCCCGCTCCCTCAAACTCATGTAAGAAAGAGGGTTTGTTTATTACACGAATCCACGATTGTAAGAAAGAAGGCTTCTTTATTACGCTCTTGACGGAATGTAAGAAGAAGGACACGCTCATGTGCACTCTTGCCACTCTTGTTAAATTCAGGGTCTTACAAGTCGTCTCATCAATCTAGGAAGGGATCGGTGGGGACAAGACCTATATCGTCGTATCGGGAGGAGGTGCTCATGACAGGACCATTTATCATGTTAGGCGAGGAGCTTGACAGAATGGAATGTAGTACTCCGTCTGGCGAAGCGTAACCTTGGGCCGGTGCTCTTCTTGACCAGCTAACTTCTCTATCATATCTCAGAATTGAGTGGGCTCTTGAAGGAAAGAGAAACATAATCTTTTCATTCATTATTAATTAGTAAAGGAGCGAGACAGAAACGGTAGATAGAAGGGGGACCCCGTCAGAGAGACCTGGCCTTGAGAGGACGCGACATCATCGATGATCTCTATTAAGGGTTCGAATCGTAGCGCTTCTCAAGAAGAATAAAGAATCATTCTCTCTCACGTCGCTATCGCTCGCCCCAACCGCTACAGTCTCATATCTGAATGGCATTACAGTAAGTAGTCGTGAATGGAAGTGATTTGGGATTAAATTAAATGAAATTATCACGAAATTCCTCTTGCTGCGGTGCGAATGATAATGACGCGTGAATGGAAAGAGTTCATTGCGTTTTAGCAATAGTCTCTTTCCATTCTTATAATAAGAATGGTCTACATTTACTTTATCTTTATATAGAGAGAATACGGAATACGAAGTTCTTTCTGATCGAGAAAGCGGAGCCTTATTCATATTCATTCGTAAAAAAGTCTTTCTCCGGCAGCCTAAGATCTTTTCTTTAAGAAGAAGGGTCACTCAAAAAAGGGAGTTGAAGTCAGTTCTGCGCAATGCTTCACACATGCAGAAAGAGATGGGGAATAATATTTGTGATGTCATGAGTATGAGTGGGGAATAATATTTGTGATGTCATGAGTTTAGTGCCCACTTATCCTACTTATCTTAACTATGAAATCTACTTATCTTAACTATGACTATGAAATTCATTGTCCCGATCAAGCTCTCTTACCGCGGCAAGAGTAGTGAATGGATGGCCATGAACTCTACCCTTATCAGTCTCGCGCGTCGAATATTGTTCTCACTCGCTCCTCTCCTTATCAGTCGAGCATATCTGGGGATACCCTCTCCTTGACAACAATTGAATGATTATCAAAGTCGAGTCAAATTCCGAGCCTATCAGGTCTACTATCGGACTAACTTGAAAACGATCCCTCCGGCCCTCTCGCTATCGCTATCGCTCGAGTATGTCGCTGTCGCTCGAATTTGATGCCAATCTAAGTTTTATGTGTTCAACAGTAGTCTCATTTCTGCCTATTTTATTTTGATAGTAGGAAAAGAGAAGGGCGACGCATGGGCTCATGTGGGTACTAGAGAAAGGGAAAGAATAGATAGACAGAAGCTAAAGAAGAGTGAAGTTAATAAGAAAGGCATAAGCAATTTATGAACTAAGGGCAAAGTAGTCCATAGCTCTGTCGAAGAGGGCGAAGAGGGCCAAGAAAGCACGAGACGAGGGCCAGGATTGCAACCAGAAGGGGGTCGGGAGGGCCAAGAGACCAGGACGGCAACGGGCAACCAGGACAGCAGGGCCAGGAGGGCCGGGGGGCGAATGAAGGACCTGGAGAGCCAGGAGGGCCAGGAGGGCCAGCGGCGAAGAGGAATATCGGCAAATAGCTCTCTCGAAACCAATCAATAAAGAGTAGGGAGGAGCTACGAGACCGGGCAGAAATAGCCATTCATCATATCATATACTTTCCTATTAATCAAGTATGATCATGAATGAACTGCAAGAAGGGGCGATGAATAAATCCACAGATGGTACACGAGCAAAATCAGATTGATACCGTAATGGTAGAATAATCCAGATGGTACAGATAGCAAACTCAGATTGATTCCTGAATGGTTGAACAGAGGAGCGTGATGTAGGTGGATGAGATTAACCAACCATCATGAGGAGAGCGCACCGAGAACCATATATAATGAGAGCCGGCGCCTCCCACCCATCTCACCTATGAATATAGGGGGGTAGGGGGGCTTCCACCCCACCATCTAACCTATGAATCTGCTTTCTGCGACCTCTGAGGGGTCTTCCTCATTATCTTCTTTCGATCCCCGGTGGATTGTTCAGAGTGGGTTGGTTGGATTCGGTGGGACGTGCTTCCGGAGATGGCGGTGTCACGGATTGCTCAGATGAGGGGGTAGCGGATTGATCTGCCTCATGATCACCCTAAGTTCATCCCTAAGTCGATTACTTCTTTCCAATCCATACATGATCTTGATCGTCAATATGAACTACTCAGTGGTAGAAAGAGATTGATAATGAGGTCCTTTGGAGTTTAGCCCAATCTATCCTTAAGTTGTCAGCGGAGAACCTCTTTCATTGATGGAAAGCTATCTTGCCTGATGAACCATTCTGATCTCACGGCCCCAAGTGCTTGATAATGTGACTATGATCCTCTATCTCGAGCGTCTACCTTTTTCGTGCCTCGAAGATGCCTCGACGGACCAGTTTGAACACCTTGGGCGATACTACATTCTCTGGTAGAGGGTTTCCCTGGATGACGGTGTCGGTGTACACACTCTCATTCCTGGAAAGAACTGGGTACATTGTAATAAGGGCGCAGGCAGCTGACAATTGCCGACAAGGTTCCACTCTTCGTCGCTAAGACTGGTGGCATTTGTCATGTAATTGACCAAATCGTACTCGTCGGTGAGCTCGACTGATATCCATCTTAAACAATTCCAGGTATCTCTTATTATAGCAGATCTAACCTCAGGGTGGATAGCCTCTTAATGATCATTTTCTAGATATAAGCCAAAGCATCATTACCTTCTCTCTTTACCTCAACTAGGTGTTAATGAACTCTTTGAAAGCACCTTCCATCTGGTAGCCGCCCAAAGAGTTCTTCGCTCCAACGTACGCGCATACAAGAGTTATTCGCTATAGTACTCCCGGAAGAGTCTCCAATTCCCTCTAAGGCAAGAAGGGGCTGGTGAGATGACTAGGACAGTGAATCAAATCAATCCAAACATTCTCTAAGTTATGATTCCACACCGCTACTCCACCGGTCCTCATTACATGCGGATATTCTTAGTTCACTTCATAGTAATGGAGCCCGTATGGAATATATACGTCTGCGCGCCCGCCGTAAAATGCTCTCCTTATAAGGATTGGAAATGGATTCTCGTCCAAATCCAATAGTGGAGACGGAAGATCTTCATGGCAAGCGATTACAATGTCATCGTATCTTCAATGAAAAAGGGAAGAGCGGGTAGGATCAGACCTACAACGGCCTTCCTACGTTCACATTGGAAGTCGAAGCATAGAGGAAAGCAAAGCCAAGAGGAAGATAGTTCCGATTCCGAAAGGCACAAGCTTATGCATTCAGTAAGACCGGCTATGAACTCAAAAGAAAGAGATCTTCATTAAAACAATCGAAGTAAAAGCGACAGGAGAGTTGAACAGACAGCTCGCGTTTTCGACAGCTTTGTCATCAGATGTAAGGGGTCCGACCTAACCTAACCTAACTCATTCGGGTTCCTTTTATCGTCGAATCCCGTGGAGCGGTCAAAATCTACAAACGTATGAAGAAGTCGTTTCATTAACAGTTTCAGCAGCTTAAAATAGGAGGGACAAATTATTACATCTGTCGGACTCTCTCTTATTTTCCCATTCACGACCTGCGGCAGCGACGTTCAGACGTGCGACGTGCCGAATGCTTAACGTTGAATATAGCCATCAGGTTAAGCCAAGCCAGGGGGGTGACTGAGAAGATTGTCAAAAGAGCGATGCCCAGAAAGCAGCTAAGCAAGAACTGGGATTCACACGAGACCCAAGACTCAAGGATGGAAGTAGCCAAATCAGCAATAGAAGAGAAAGCCGCTGCCGTAGTAGATTAGATCTACGATCAGAGCAGAAAACAAGTCAAAGGAGACTTGCCCTGAGACCCGAAGTCAGTAGCCACAAGGGGGCATTTTTGACCACTAGTCATGGTAATTCCCCTTCAAAACTACGACAGATCTGCCCGTGGGACTCCTATTCAAGAGTAGCAGAAGCAAGGGAAAGAAGAGCTATATCGGGAATCTTCCCTCCTCCTAAAGAGGAGCTGCAGCAGTGTATCTGACTGGCCTTGCAAAAGGAAGTGAGAGGACCGTCCTTACATTGATTTGTGGCCGAGCCGTATGAGGCTGAAGTCTCTTGTACGGTTTTGAAATAGCGATGGGAACTGTGATCTTTTTATCGACTATCATTATCAAGTACTGTTGATATAGTTGAAACAGAGTGAAAATATGTGGGGGGTGGAATCTGTGGCCTATAGGATTTCTAGTTTTCATAATTGATTCTCTAGCGCCCTTTGATTTACCAGAAGCGGTTAGTAGCAGGTTATCAAACGGAATATTCAGGTATCAGATTTGCTTTCTTTTATCTTGCACTAAAAATCCTATCCTCTTTCTTCATTATTTGTAACTGGTGGAAGTTCTCTATTCCCTATATATCCGTTCCTTCACTTTTCGGAATCACTAAAATAGCTGGAATGACAATTGGTATCCTTGTTACTAAAGCAAATTTCTTTATATTGATTTCTATCACAACAAGATGGACTTGACCCAGGATAAGAATGGACCAGCTATTCAATCTTGGATGGAAATGTCTTTGACCTAATTGTTATTGACAACTTCTTCTCAACTTCTTTCATTATAAATTCGATAATATCATACGATAAGAATATGATAGAGTCAATACCCCTTTCAAACAATAGAAAGAAAGATCAGTACAGAGAGCTCTTCAAGGCGCCATTCCTAAGGCCTACATTGCCCTCGTGATGAGGATGATTCTTGCTCGGTTGAGACTGGACCAAGAGGGCTTCCCTTTTTTGCTTCCCTCCTTTCTGAGTCCTCTGGTCGATCGCCGTCCGTACCCATGCCCTTGACCACCCTGTAGCGCTTCCCCATAGTTCTCAGTTTCGTACCGCATAGTAGAGGGCTCCACCTCACCTCTGACAAGGGCAGGCAGGAGAATGCCTGGGACCATTTTAGGCCGCATTCCACTCTTCCGAGTCCCTGTTCAAGTTAAGTTCCGAGTGCTTCAACAAGGGCTGGAAGAAAAGTGAACCTTAGTGCCAGTAATTAGCCCTCCGTACTAGAACCTATCCGAAGCGAAGCCCGGGCATCCCTCTTGTTCTATTACTGACTTGAACTCAGCCCGCCATTGAGATTGAGTCTTCCGAAGCCCGGTATTATTCCTCCCTACCTAGACCGCTACGTGGGTCCACTTCCTGTAGCATACATACCTACTGCTCCATGGGTCCACTGCCACTCTGCTTTCCTTCCCTTCCCTTCCCTCACTGGATTTGATTTCAATAAATTGACTCTTTATCTCTCTTTCTCTCGGTGATTGGAGGTCGGGACAGGTGCAGTCTAATATGGTCGATAGCCCGTCTCGATTCCTCCTTTTAGGTGTTCAACTGTTTTTTCCCTTATCTATTCCTCCTTTGAATAGTCCGTTTTGACCTCTGTTCTTGAATCGGTTCTATCTGAATCCCTACCTGAGACTGGAAAAGAAACTACGAGCTAGCAAGAATACTGACGAGTCCAGATGACTAATCTACAGCTTCCAGTTTCCTTACATTCTCTAGATTCGATTTAGGAATGAATAGAAGAAGGAGACTATCAAAACATACTATTCACCAACTACAACTGATGAAAAAGAAGCGGGAAAATTACACTTTTGTCACAACGGGAAGGGAAGAGTTCATTGTTTAGGTCCTACTCTGGGTCTGTAGCTGATAGCGGCGGATCATCAAGAAAAAGAGAGGGTCTTGTACTAGACTTCTTCCCTGAGGCTTGAAAGAAAGTTTAGCACCCAAGAAAATAAAGAGTCCATTTAGAGAAAGCATCCCCTATCGTACATAGGAAATAGACAGGGATGGGACGAGGCGGAATTCAGTAGTTCACAAATAGTAGATGCGAGGTCCTCACAAATGAGGAGGAGCCGTGGTATCAGGCTAAGCGATCCGAGGGCTTATTATAATAAGGAGCTTTCTTTAGACCTCTATAGCAGACAGGCTCAGATCTAGCCTTTGCTATGCCTACAAGGATACCGCGGCTGACTGACTGACAGGATTCTTCTCCGAATGTGGTCCAACAAAAAGAATCACAAGAATCAGAATAACTTGAAAGAGGCATGCCAAGAGCTCCTATAGATAGGTGTTGTGAACCCCAGCCGTAGACTAGAAAGGAGTCAGTAGAGGATTCTGGAGCTAGGATGATACGGGTGCCTTGGAATAAATTCCTACTGTTGGCCCATAGGCTCAGAAAAGAAAGAACATTCAAGAACTGTGGAAAGAAGCGCTATTGGAATGCTCTGCAGCCGCTACCAATTCCCTTTCATCAGCCAGCTCGGGTGTAGTTATCTTGGTTAGAGTCCCCCTTCCTATACTGATCAGCAGAAGGAGAGGGTAGGGAGCTCAAGACCGACCGTAAGATCTCGCTACTACCTACTACGAGAATTGAGAATGAATGTAATATGGATGCGCTAGCTTTCTAACTATATATAGAATAAGCTGTCTCTTCATCTCTTCTCCTTTTCTATTTAATGAGGTCTTATTTTATTGGTCGGGGGCAAGTCTCGACTGGCTTTCATGTATGGATCGAAGCGGATTTAAGGGCACCTGATCTATAAGTTTGACGATCGCCAGACAGAGCAGAACGAGGCCAGAGGTAAGCAGGGCTAAAGCAGAGGACGAAAGGTACGGAGCGGACTGCTAAGGAGAGGAGACTATACTGAGTAGGCTGAGCCCAACTTCGAGTAATGATGGTTCTTCTCTGTCTTCCCCCGGGTCTATCTTCCGTCTGCCCTCTTACTTTCGAGTAAGTGATCTACAGGGCTAGCTGAGGCCCCAGCGCTATCTCCCGCACCTCTTGAAGAATGTGATTCCTGGTAGTGAGATTCTCCTCGCCGGCCTTTCTTCAACTTATTAGTCAACGATAACTTTAGGAATGGTACCAAGAACTAGTTCTTGAGTATTAAGTGATTTCAGGGCTAGTCTTCCTATGAGGGTCAAGAATCGGATCTTGCTCGCTTCAAATCTAGAGAGTCTGAGAGGCACCGTCGTGGTGGAAAAGTAGCATATATCATTTCCTAATGCCTAATGCTTTTGCGGAGGCTGTGCAGTGACTTCAGCACCCGAAGAGAAACTAGCGGATCCGAATCAGCTTATTTAAAGTATATATAAGCCTCCCTATCCCTAGTAGATAGCAGTCCTCTTTTTCGAGACCACCTTTATTCAATGAACCTCTGTAAGTGTGGAGCTTCAATCAACTGGATGTTCGAGTACCTCCTTGAGGTAGAGCTTCAAAGGATATAGGATTTTTGGTTCTTTCGTTCCGAACACTTGGTGGACTCTTGAAAGCAAGAAGAGATTGTGCAGAGCCAAGAGAGAAAGTAGTAATGATGCCCTACTCTTAAGAGCCAGCAAGACCACTACTAGTACGAGAGCTCTACCGTTGAATGCATTCCATGAGTGATAGTTCTTTATCAGTGTTAGATAAGAGTGAATCTTGCGACCCGAACTCGACTTAAGACTTTTCTTAGTTAGGGGAGCTCTATAGGAAGTCAGGTCGTCTGACCAGACCCCGTTGCTGGATCTAGAGTTGAACCAAAGGAACTATAACCCCTGATGTGGAGCTAGGAGTCGGGGCCCAGTATGGAGCTATTCCTTTAAAAGTCCAAGTCGGCTTCACTCTTTCCTCATCCCCGCACCTCTCCGCTCTAGCTTACTTGCTTGCTTCAGTTTGCTTTGATTTCGCTTGACGAAGCTGCCGTTCCTCTAAATAGTCCTTCGTCTCTGCCTTTGAGTCTGCGAACCTTCTTTCAGAATGAGTTTTATCCGCCGACCCTCACTCTTCTCTTGAGCGGAGAGGATTGCTTCGATCGCACTACGACTTTGCCCATCCTATTAGAGTAGAGTTAGAGGGAGCGTCAAACCTTTCCTTTCCTCGCATAGCTCCCCTCTTTCTTTCTCATGAGTACGCAATAAATTGATTGCTCGCACCTCTGCCTCTCGCATAGGCTCAGCTAGATAGTTGTAGTTGGGCTCGCCTTAGCCTCGTCACCGACTCGTCTTTCCTCTATAGTACAGTACGCATTCGGATCAAGTTCATCAACTCCTTAGACCCCAACTTCTGAATTCGACTGAGCGCACCGCTACGTGGGTGACTTGCCTGCCTGCCCTTATGAGCACCTATCCTATTAGAGTCTGGTCGAACCTATTAGAGCCATCTGCCCTCCTATGCTGATCCGGCTGCTCTAAACCGACTCCGCTTTCCTTTTTAGGCTCGTCCGTACAAGAACCGCTGATCTCAGGCACCTTACGACTAATCTTCTCTCTTAACCGACTCCACTCCGTGCCTCACTGCACCGCGTAATGGGTGAATCGACTGACCTAGTTGGGGACAGGGTTGCCTGCTTTCTTTCTTTTCTTCTTGATGGGACAGTCCAGGTATGGGAGAAGCTGGATTCGAACCTATTGAAGTTCGAAAAATGTCATGTTCAGCGGCGCAGGGTTCTCACCTTCTTTTACAATAATGGCTCCTTCGACTGATTTCAAGCATCGGATCTCAGGCCTACTTGAACTAGAACTACTTGAACTATCCAATATACGAGTACTTTCACTATCAATGCTTATATACGAGTGGTCATTGGCCTAACCAAGAACCAAGAAACTGATGAAAGGTGAGCTTGAGCTGATTCAATTCTCGTAAATCGCAAGATCAGGATCAGGGGTGCGATCGAGCGAAGACTATTCCACCATCCCTCTGCCTGGTTGACTGCTCTGCCCTCTGCCATCAGCCTGGCCTACCTACCATGGGAATGTAGCCTCACTCACCCGAACGATGATAATTGGCAACTACTGAAGCTATTGCTATTAGAGGACTCTTTTTTTAATCAACCTGAGCCCAACTTCTGAATTCGACTGAGCTCGAGCTCCTTTACTTGACTGTTCATGCCTCCTAGCTAGCTTGGATTCCTATGCCGTCCGCCGCACAACTTTGATTGGGGTAGTGATGCCGTCGCACCTTCGCTCCTCACTCGTTTCCACCGTTCACTCTTCCGCTCCTCACTCGTGGGCTTTCTTTGGGATCGCCGTGTGGGAGGTTGGGCCTTCTTTCTTCTGCTGGCCGCCCTGGCCTTGGATTGTAGAGCAGGGCGCTGTGGCTTCCTCTGATTCTGGCTACTTGTTCTGGCTACTCTTCGCTGGCTTCAGTGCCTCTCTGCCGTGAGTTCTCCCCCTTCTCTCCTTCTCTCAACCTGGCCAATGAGTATCCGGAGCCTGGGAGCTACACTTCAGACCAGAATACCTAAGGCCTAACAAGATAGGCAAGAAGACCTCTACGCCTAGAACTGATGCTTACTTAAAAGGTCCACACCCGTCCGATGCCGCTCCTTGAATTGAACTCTAGTGGTCGACTCCGCAGGCAAGAACTCAGAGCCTACGCCTGCTGGTCATAGTAGCGGAGAAGACTGACTCCTGGAACTCCACCTCACTCACCCGAACTATTCTCTTATATAAGGATTCGACTGAGCTTTGCGAAGGTGCTGCTTCGGTCTGATATGCTGCTTCGGTCAAAGATTCACTGCTATCGGGCGATAGGGCAGGTCTCAGATTCACTGGTCTAATGAGAGGCTGGTCTAATGAGGAGAAGAGGGAAAAGCAGTCAATGAGAGGGATAAAAGACAGATGTAGTCTGTCATCCATCGAAAGACATGAACTTGAGATCTTGAAAGCGCAGAAAGAAAAGAAGTGGAAAGCTCTGTGGAAAGAAAAGAACAGTGGAAAGCTATCGATCTGTGGAAAGATTAGGCGGATCCGTTCTCGTTAGCTGCATTCTCATTCTCTCCCCCAAGCTCCCGCGTCGACTTCGCATTCGCATTCATGAGCGGCAGCCCTTCTGACTAGCGGTTCAGGCAGTCCGAGCTAGGTTAGGCCGAGTCGGAGGCATTCTCTACGCTGCTTATCTCCCCCGGTCCCAGCATCTCGCTATGGCAGGCAGGTGCGTAGCGTTAGGATAGAGGTGCGAACGAACTCTTAGACTTATGAGAACGAGCCGAGCCTACTCCACTCTTCCCCAAACCACTAGCTTCACCCTATTAAAAGAGCGGGATGAGCCGTTGAGCAGGTAGTGATTAGAGCAGGTAGTTCAGTGAAAAGAGGCAAAATGATATCTCCGCAAGATAGAATCTTTTCCGAGTGGCATTGGCGTTTCACAATTTAATGAATCTTCTACCTATTTGATGGGGTGGTTAAGAGATTATCTATGGTTAAACTCTTCACAACTTATCAATGGATATAACCCTTTTGGTATGAATAGTTTATCCGTATGGGCTTGGATGTTCTTATTTGGACATCTTCTTTGGGCTACTGGATTGAAGGTCGAGCAACTCGTAATACACGTAGCGATGCTCTCACGACTACGGTATGCAAGTCCATGAAGATATGAGACTGAAGCGGCTCACTTTATCTTACTTTCATTTAGCTGAGTGAGAGAAGGCAAAAACACTTAAAAAGCACAGCAAGTCCATTCCAAAGCAAAGAGTGCGAAAGCGAAGGGGGCGCGTCCCATGAACTACTATACTGATTCCTGTATGCAATGCCATTCAGATAAGCCATTCCTCAGGTTTCATTCTTATATTCGACTGTCCATGGGTTCACAAGGGGAAGCTCTCGCGCTATGCCTCACTGGTTGAGTACTTTATCTTCTTCTCTTTGACCGCTCCGTGGGTTTTCCTAGTGAACACCTTTCCGGACCAGTCATAGTCTGCGAGCAAGCTAACAGAAGGCATTTGCCGAACTCTGGATTTCATTCTTTGTGGAGACGAAGAAGATCCTAGCCCATGTGTTCTCTACCTACCCCAGCCTCGTGCACCCATTTCTCACCCCAGACCTTGCACTACTTGCTTAATGGGATCTTAGTGCGCCTCCTTCTTTGGTGAGTTCCATTAGTTTAGTTAGTTAGTGCTTCTCTCTTATCACATAAAAAGAGTAGATGCTATTCAAGGCAGCGAACGGAATAACTTAGCTAATTGCGCCCAGCTTCGAGTAATGGGATAAGCAGCTTTCTAATGATTCTCGGTCAAGCGGTTCAGGTGATGTAGAAGACCCGCGGAGCATCAAAGGATTATTGGAGCGAACGAACAAAGAAAGACAAGACCATGGTCCCTCCCGTCGAACTCTCAACATTCGGATTCGGGATTGGATTACACTCGATAGGAGTCTACCAAGAACTTCAACTTCGATTTGGGAGGGCAAAGACCTATTCAAGCAATTTCACAAGATCCGGATAGTGAATCATATTAGTCTGCTCCTATGGGAAGAGTGAATATAGAAATGATAGGCTGTGCAAGACCATTGGGCATGAATTAGCTCTAGGGGCAATACAACCCGTGAAGCTCTTGTCTTCTTCTCTTTCTCCTGTTGATCGCTTCGCACCTCGTCTTTTCTTTCTATGCTATGGTGGGATCGGTTAGGCCTCATTCTAATTAATGTCCACTTCCCTTCCCATCCGGTGCCAAGTGGGGTAGCCGACTGATGGACCAAGTCTATTTCTCCCTAGCTTGCTTCCCTACCTATTATCAACCCCATGTCGAGTGATGAGGCTGACATCTTGACCGATATCTCGCCCGCTAAATTCGATGAGAAAGATGGAGAAATAGACTTTGAAGCACTCTTATGAGTTACTTAAAGGAGCTTTTATCTAAATAAGGATCGTCACTGTCGTTCGAGCGTCACTTTTTGTTAAAAAAGGTCAAAAGTCGCCCGTGTCATTACATTCGCTCCTTGCCCCCGATCGAGTAGAGTCTCCCTTAAGTGGTCTGCTGCGCTTTCCTTCTTTTCCTTCCCTTTGCTTGGGAAAGCGAGATCTTTCGTTCTTTCGTTGGTGGCGTCTCGTCTGTGAAGCCATGCGCCAGGGCCGAGTGATAAAATCTTATTAGGGCTCGACCTCGCCCTTGCTCGCAGTCTCTTCCTACCCCAGTCCTTGAGTGGTAGACATCAGTACTTGCGCGCTGGGAGAGTGTCGTCATGTCTTCTGTGCTTTGGAGGACTTTCCTTCGGCTGTTATATTGTAGGTATAGGGCTCATCTCCTTCGTTCTCGGCAGTGAAGGTAAGCCTGAGTTTCCTGGCCAGCCTTTAGTGGTGGCATCCGACCGAGTTCTTCCAGTGATAGAGGACACTTTCTCCCTGGGTACGAGAGGGCTTCGGGAATGACAGGAAGGTTGCTATGCGAGATCAGCTCCCACTAAGCCAATTGATGCTATGCTCTCAGAGTGTGTTATAATCTAAGAATGTATAATCTAAGAATGTATAATCTAAGAATGGGACCGTGGGAAGTCCTCGGCGCCGGCCATGAACTTGAGCCTGCAACAGTCATTCCAGGAAGAGAGAAAGGTGCCCAGTTAAAGTAGGAGGACGGCTCATTACCATCAGTTCTTGCTTGAATCAGTCCCTTCCCCCGGTTCAGGAAGTCTGTACGAGGATTGAGATTGGCATTCAATGGAATTTTGTGGGATCTTCTGATAGGAGGATGGGCTGGCTTCGTCTTCGGCTAGCCCAGTCCCGCCTATTCTCTCTGTCCCGTGCGTTAATCTTCTTCCTGTTCGGGAGTAGATGCCAACCAGTCTTGTCTTGGTCTAGGCACCGCAGCTTCCCGGTCCTCATCCACCTGTCCCATTATCGGGTATTGGTGAAGATGAGGGGCACCTCTCCCCCGCCTCTGCCTCCCTCCCCCCTTATGGGGCCTCCCTCTCTAGCCCTTCTTTGCCTCCCTTATGGGGATAGATTCGGTATAGCGAAAGAGTGTTCTGTTCACTCAGTGAACCAAGGCGCTTTCATTCTTTCTTTTGGATAAGTACTCGGGGAGTCTAATCACTCGATTGCACCTTTCGCGTACTTGAAAGCATTAAGAAGAGAAAGCATTGGAATTACTGGTCCTTTATAGAATAATAGATATTCGTAATTGAGCATATCATACAGGCGACGAACGATGGACAAGAATCTTTCATCATTGCTAGAAATATAGATTCTTCTTTTGGAAAAAGTGAGAGGATCTTCTTCTTCAACTTCAATATATTGTATTCCATGTTCAGTCTCTTTTCCGAGTATAGGGTTGATAATGGGAGTGTCTGACTTGAACTCTTGATTAGGCCATGCTGATATCTTCTTTGATCTGCCACGTTGGAATCAATTCACAGACAAAGATATCTCCGCATCCAACCATCATCGTAGCCCCATAGGATAGGTACGAGTGAGAACGACGTGGAGGATAGCCTTTTCATGGACTCTTTGGATTCCCCTATGGGACCGGATAAAGTGGAGCTGCAGCAAACTACAGAACTTTCACTCTGAACTGCTCTTCTGCGGGACAATAATAATAATGCCGGGCTCACCAGAGGTAATGCCGGGCTCACTGGGGAAATGCCGGGCCTAGGTGGCCAGAGAGAAGAGGCGCACACGAATCGAATGCTTTGTCAAAAAAAGCAGTGCGATTTCATCGGTCTCGCTCTCTCGGATCGCTCAGTCCTGACTCGAGAGTGAACTTGTAGATCATACTTGATCATATTGTTGAGGCCGAGTCGGAGGCATTCTCTACGCTGCTTATCTCCCCCGGTCCCAGCATCTCGCTATGGCAGGCGTAGCACCGACCCCACTCACACGAGTTCGCTGACCTGAATGATCAAATTCTCTTACTTGATGGTTCGGTTCCGACGCCGAGTCATTCCCTCTCCCCCAACTTAGCCTCTTTAAGCTCGTCTTTCCTCGCCTGACATGAATCATGGTCCTCTCGTTCTACATGAATGTGGAATGTTCACTCGCACCTTGCCTGACTTATGGTCCTTCTATCCGCGTCCTCTTGATGGTTGGCTCCTTCCACATTCCTATTTTACCCAAGATGGAGCTTCGCATTCAATGGAAGACCGGTGGGCAGACAAAGATTGAATCGGGGAGTATGAGGCACTTCCTCACGAGCTTGCTTCGGATTGGCACGGATAAAGAGCTTAGTTGACTGGCACGCATAAAGAGTACTTGACGATCCCATGTCGAATAGGGCCACTCTGCCTCTCCTCTTTGATCTCGATCTGCCGAGCCAGCCCCTTCGCTCCTTCTCTTGAGCAGGCAGGGACGGGTGACTTCGTAGCCATGTCTGACCGCGTAGTGGGACTGCATTCCCTTTGCTAGGCTTATGAGCCCGTTCCATTTATATTCGTTCCGTCGGCTGCGCAACTTGAACTCTTTGATTGGCTTACTGAACTGAATTGGTTTACTTCTGGTCCCTACCTTACTGAACTGAATTGGGAAATATCAAGTAGTCCACTGCTCTGCTTACGCACCTCTCTGACCATTTCTTTCTGGTCCAGTGCTCTCTATTCATCTCAGTTGGTTGCCCAGCCAGAATCAGTCTCAGCTACAAGAGCTAGAGTTCGGAACCGGTCGTCTCTTAGGCACTGGTCTTCGGGAAGCAGTGAACCCGGCCTCTAGTTCGGATAGTGGGATGAGCCCTTTCCTTCGCTTAACTTCTCTTCACCTCATACCTTGATTGGCATCCCACGCAAAACACAGTCGACCCCAAACAATATAGGCAGGGCACGCACACTAAACTAAAGCCAGAGAAGCCGGACTCAGAGATCAGTGACGGGGAGATAGATCAGTTAGATGCTCTCGAAGCCAGTAAGAGGGCAGACTCATCCCCTCCCAACCTAGGCCGAGCACCAGTGGAGAGGCTGAGTTCTCGGTGCGAACAGAGTGACGCGGCCAAGCGAGTCAAGTAGAAGACGGGAATGCTATTCAAGTGGTCTTCGGAAAGCCGACTCTAATAGAAGGCTCAGTTCTCCCAGTAATCGGACAAGGCTCCGGACAAGGCAGTCAATCAAATCAGTCCCGTGCCAGGCTCCGGTATCGACTTAAAGGCAGATGAGACGCGGAGAGGCGGAGACAGATCCAAGAAAGAAATAGCTAGCTCTATAATAGAATTCTAATAGAGAAATAGGGCTGCTCCCTTAGAATAGAATTGGGCTTGGCGGGACGAACGCTAAGACGAACGCTAAGATTTAAAGGATCGACCGACGTGCAAAAGAAAGAAAGAGCTCTAATCTAAATAGGGCTAGAAAGAATAGGGCTAGGCGGGACCCTCTCAAGAATAGAATCTAGGGCTAGGCTAGAATTGAAGAAAGAAGGCTAGGCGGATCAGAGTGAGGGCAAATCCCACCAAGCTCAACTCATGCCAGGTGCGTAGCGAGAAAGAGAAACTAACTGAAAGAGATGAGTGAAAGGAAAGAATATATCGAAGGGCTTCGTCAAGCTATGCGCGATCAAAGCAAAGAGAGGGACAGCAAGATCAGGCGGCGGACATCTTCCCCCAGTCCCCGCGAAGAAAGAAAAGAAGCCGGGCAAAGTAGATTCACCCACGTAGCGGTAGGGCAGAACTGAACTCAGCAAGTGGAGTGGAGAGGGCTAGTAGTCTGGTGAAACTTTCAAACTTGCTCGGGTTCTCTCTGGGCAGCCTAGGGCTGCCTTGCTCTTGTCTCATCGGACTCTCCCGGACCTCTGACCTCTCCCTGCGGACAACCGAATAAGCCATGCACTTCTCAAGCATTAATCACGGTCAAGCATACCTTACTCCGAGATTCATTCCTTGCATGCAGAAAACAAGGAAATGAGTCCCTCAGCAACAGGTCGTGAATGGAAGGTCAGAGGCGCATCGGATAGTAGTAAATGGAAGGGCCGAGTGACAACGAGGGTAGACGTTGAGCTGCCTTACTCACTATCACTAAGAGCCCACCTACTGGCAGACTACACCTCCTACTTTCAAATGAGCCCACCTATAATCTTTCCTTCTTTTCATTTTATCCTACTTCGGGCACTGACTCACGGACATGTGCGCCAATCTCGGTTCACTAGTAGTAAGTCTACTCACATCTATGTCAGCGGGATAGGAATGCGGATCGAGGCACTCAGTCCTTTCCCGAGGGACCAGGCAAGAAAAGCAGGAAGAAGTCAGCCGTACAATAATGATCAAAGACAATAAAGAACCCGCAGCACTTCTAAATTAACTTAGAAGACGGAGGGGATAGGCAGTTCCACTCACATGAGAGTATCTAAGCTCGGTGAGCGCACTGGGATGGATTGAGGGCAGGCAAGGCAGGAAATGCAATTAAGTCAAGCCTGGGGAAGGAACTGAACATCCACCCAATCTTGATTTGATAAATGGATACAGATAAGAAGTAGCCAGGGCTCTACCCTCTTTACCGGACAGGTCAGACTAGTAGGGAGACTCTTTAGTATGTTGATCTAATAAAGAATTCCATGCGTGGTAGCCAACTCTACTAATGAAGCCCTGCTCAATCCCATGCTCTGCTCTCGACTCTACTTCTAGTCGCCCCTGCCGGTGGTGATACTTAGAAAAGAGTTTTTGGCTAGGTCTTCAGTCTAAGTCATCTCCTTCTTATTAAGATGATTGAGAACCTGGTCAAATGGTTGGGCAGGAAGGGCGCTTCGCCGCCGAAGACTAGTGAAGAAGGACTGCTTAGCCGTGCGATGCGTGGTCCCGTAGGCCGCTTCCGGCTCGTGCCAGTTTCTTCTTTGAGTTGGAGACTACCTTCATCAATATCATGCATAGCGTCTTGTTGAACGCAAGAGCAAGTCCATTGGGTCGCGTATGCCGTAGAGAAGTTCTGTGTGATTTGAAACTTATCGTTGTCCATGGTTTTTCGTTTTTGAATAGAGAACAAAATGCGGGGATCCCCTCTCTATATATGATATTGGTGCGGATTCAATCTGCTACCGCCGCCCCTGTCACGGATTTGAGAGGGGCGAGGCCAGAGGTAACGACGGGGCGACTACTAACTGCTCGACCGATGGGGAGGGCTACTAAAAGGAAGTGACAACGACGTCTCGACCTGCTACCGAGTAATATTGACATTTATTAGTAGCTCGAGCGGGCTTAGCTTTGGGATAGGGTCTTACATAGGCAGCTGCTCCTTAATAAGTTAATTCTAGTACGCTAGGGTCAATCCGACCCATTGGGAGATAGACGGACGAGCTTTCCGTTTTTTCACTAATCATTTTCAGTTAAGTAGAGTTGATTCAGTTCCTTAAGAAAGAGTCTTGGAGTTGCTTTTATCCTCTTTTCCGGTTGCTGAAAGAGTGGAATATGTTCCCCACCTCAAACTCCGGTGGGTGCTAGGGTTAGCCAGAGGGGGAGAGGAGATCAAACCCCTTACTACTTGTACTCGTTCAGGACGGGCAAATACCTTTCTAATGCTGCTGCTGGCGTAGCTCCTATGTTCTTGGGTCTTTCTTCTTCCCGTATGAGTCCAGAGGGTGAGAGTGAATGGCATTCCAAGATAAAGAGATGGAATTACTTGAGAAAAGAAATATCTGGCTCCTATCCTTAATCAAGAGAGTTCTAGGTGAATTACCATATATAACTAACAATGCAATTCACATATTCGACAGCTTATGAAAGGGGAAAGAGCTAAAGAGTTGAGTTCCGTAGAGTATTCTGCACTATACTGTAGTAATAAAGAAGCTGGTGCCCGTTGCTTAAGTAGTTGTTGATGTTCCCGTAGCGGATATAAGCATTTTCATTTAAACTTTGAAACAAAAGAAATTGAGTTTGAAAGCCAGGAAGGGAAAGTGTAACCAACCCCATATCATAAAAGGAGGGCGAAAAGCAGTGCACCTCGGGATTTTCCACAGGCTGAGGCAAAGAAGAGGGACGAGCGCACTTAATAATAGTGGAGATAGAGAGAGAGTCTCCAGTCTTAGAAGATTCATTTACCTTGATACATGCACCCGTTGGAGCAAAATAGCAGGTTCCGTTTTTTGCTGAGACTAGATGTATGGTATTCACTGCACGAGATGGCGTGCAAGTCTGAACTATAAGGTCAAAGGCCTTTCCCTTTCCATCATGCAATAGCCTCTGACGTCTGCACCATAGTAGCCACATGATCATGGCGACCAAGTTTTTGTCATTCACTTTCCTCCAGCATAGAGACAGAAAGAAAGCTAGGGTCCCTCGGCAGGGTCAAGTTACTTTCATTCAATATTAAAGAAGCAGATTCTAATGTCAAAGCGGAAAAGAGGGCATTATAAAAGGAAGCAGACGAGAGATTAAGAAAGAGATGGAATGGTTTTTGTTCACTATGATTAAGTGCGCTCGTCCCTTTCCGAACCCACTACGCGCAATGAAGATATTCGGCATATGTTTGGGATGATTGTGGAGTCCAATACTTTTCTGTTGCAGCTGTTGGTACCCGTGCCCGTTCAAAAGCAGCCCGCAGCCCGGACTGTCCTTTCAATTCCTTTCCTTGAATTTACGCGAAACCTGGAGTCAATCCCACTACGGTGAAAAGAGAGGTTAGGGATTCCTTATTGTCTTCTTATCCTTATTGTGCTCGACTTCAAGTATAGGATATGAAAGTCGCTGTAGCTCTACTTATAAGATAAGAAGAGGGATGATGAAGAGAGTCCCCATAAGCGAATCAATCAATCAACGGGGGCGGACCAGGCATTCCAACCGGTAGTACGGGGAAAGAATCTTCCAACTAATATGCACTAAAGCTGTTTAGAAAGATAAAGAGAGAGTCTGTCTGAGGTTTTCTTTACCCTGGCTCAGTTGCTACAATTGAATATCTCAATATCTTGTTAGCCCGGGCACTTTAGTTTGATCCTTGAATTGGAGTAGCTAATCTTGTCCTTGGAGCTCCACCAGGGGTCAAGTCAATCCTACCTACGGGAGAGGAAAGAAGTACATATTACTAATAGAAACTGGTCCCCTAACCTGGAGAGTGAAAAAGATCGGAAAACGAAAGCTGCACCCCACATTAAAGGGACAAGATACTCAAAGACAGGAGCGGAAGCTGCTGCTGCTGTTCTTGCTTCTGCTGTTCTTTCTAAGGAGTTTGAGGCACGAAGTGGTGAATTAACTGAGTGATAGGCATTAGATACTGGTTCGGAAGGGACTGACTATATTAGATTAGTCCGAGCGATAGCGACGTGGCGAGAAAACTACTATTATGAGTCAATTCCTGAAGTGATAGGAAAAAGTTCGCATGAAGCTGTGCTTTCAATAAGATTGCGCAGAGACGAAGATTGCCAAGAATAGCGGAGTAGAGGCGCAAGAATAGCAGAGCAGAGGCGCAAGCGAGAGCTAATACTCCCCGTAGAGTGAATGGAAAGAGTGAATGGCTATTGGCTTTGGGCCATGTTAGACTGTTGCTGAGGGACGAGGGAAACTCAGTCCCAAGTCAGTAGCAGCAGTAGCTCTTTGTCCGTCTGTTCTTGGGTCTAAGTTCTTTGCCCTCACGTCGCTATCGCTCGTACAATGAAGAGAAGGGGTACTCAAGCGGAAGTGGAGCGAATCCCGTCGAAATAAGCACAAGCGAAACGATACCTAGATCCGGCTGGGAAACTACAATGTTGCTTAGAACTGCTTTAGGTTCGGTAGTTTACCCCGTCTCAACGTCGCTATAATTATAATATAATAATAGCTCGGCCCTCTCCCGCTGGTCGAGCACTTTAGTCCCTCTCCCTGCTGCTTGCTGAGCTAGCGTAGGTTCCATTCACTTAAGGACAAATAGTTGAATATGATTCTGATATGAAACTATAATAGTTTGAATCGAATGCGACGAGTTCATCATAATACAACACAACTCATTGAATTTACTAACATCTTGAACAGTAGATCTTTCGTAGTTTTGAATATGGTCCGAATGGTCTTGCTAGGGTCGGAATTCAAGTTACGAGTGAGAATGGTAGATCTTTCGTAGTTTTGAATTCCAGGGTATTTAAAGATAGGCTCTACCATAAGTCCGAGGTACGAGCAAAGCTAAGTGAACGACGGGGTGATAACGACGTGGGACGGGGGGCCATTGACGTATATCCAAATGGGGCCATTGACGTATATCCAAATGGGGCTACAGAGCTGCAGTCGTGAATGGCATTGCGCTACGACGCGAGCAAGAGGTCTGGGTTCGTCAGTGAGTGGATGGGGGTCCACACCACGAACGGCTCCACTGTCCAGTGAGATGGTGGGTCTAATCCCATCACATTGTATTAGTCAGGGTTTAGTTTAAAGAAAGAAGGATAATTGCGCTAGGCGCTCTCTTCAAAACGAAAGTGAAAGAAGCATTCTGTGAATTAACAGAGTCAAAGTCCCAGAAAGCACCTATCCTTTCTTTGGAGCGGGACACAGCACATTGTTAAGCTACTTACCTCGCGCTAGCTCAGTTGCGGGAACTAGCTCAGTTGCGGGAATAGGAGAAAGAGCTGCTGCTGAAAGGGATTCTTTTCCCGTGCCAGTAGCGTACAAATTGGAATTAACAGAAGGAGAACTGAAACCCCTTTCATAAGCTGAGCCTGCGGCAGTCGTTCATGGTTCACAAAACTACCGCGTCGTTATCACTCGCCCCATTAACTCTGCTCCTTACTCTAATTTAAGTTCAAGTGTCTTTTGCGTTCGGAAATTCAATTCAATTCGTTGTATCATGAACAACTACAACTACTTTCTTTACTCTAACATTCCAGGCCATTCACTCTACCGTACCAGTTAACGAAGTTATTGAATTCAAGCTCTAAAGTTCACTCCTTTACTTGTAGGGAAAAGATAAGTACGGCAAAAGATAAGTAGAGACCATAAGATCTTCAGCCCCGGATAAGGAGGCTCTCTAGGTAAGAGCAATAGTTTGATCCTGCCTTGGAGAAGCAAAGGAGTTTCACCTGAACCCCGCCAAGGAGAAATAGGTCAGAGCAAGAATCAGCCTTGCCTTATTCATTCGTTCCGGTCTCCGGCAGCATCTTTAATTCAAGCTCAAAAGTGAACTCAGGAAAAGAGAATCAGCCCCGGTAAAAGAGGCTTTCTAGGGGAGAGGGTCCCGAACGATAGAATCATAGATAGAATAATAATGGTAGAGTTCATTCCAAGAGTCATTCTGCTAGCCGTGCTCATTCCAATAGTTCTGCTTCAATTTCCAATGTACCTTATTAATGTATAGTTAAGTTAGAGGAGAAAAAGCTTTGGAATGGTTGAAGTTTTGTGCGCTTCTATTAATTTAATTGTCCCGATCAAGCTCTCTTTCTTTTAAGCAATAAATGCAAAGAACCTTCACTGAAGCCTTTGAGCACTCCAGCCTTTGAGGGAAGGGCGAGCAAACTTCAGGTTCAGGTGCGAATGTAATGACGCGTGAATGGCAACTTACTTGAGCTTGAGTAAGTATTATAGTAGATAGATATTTTTATTATATACCATTCACGACTGCTTCGAAAAGAGAAAGACAGAGATTAGAGTTCATTCCAAGAGTTCACGTCTAACTCACTCGTTCCCTCCATTAGTCTCCCGTCTTAGTCGACCCCGTCGTTTCACTCGGCCGTCGTTCTCACTCGTTCCACGACTACGGTATGTTTCAGCTACAGTCGAATATCTTTTAGGAAAAGGACAACGAAAGCAACTAAAGACTCGAGCTCGTACGTAATTCATTTAGTAACGTAATTCATTTAGTAGCGGGTGCTGGTGCGGGGAAAATAAAGAGAGTTATACTCAAATAAAATGAGTTCATTCCCCTTATCCTTATGAGAAAGAGTGAAGTTCTGTTCATTCCATTAGAGTTCCCAGAGTTATAGGTCTCAGGGAGCTGTCCCGTGAGTCTTCTTCTTCTCCTAGACGCCAACTTAATTAAGTGCACTCGAAGCAACAGTCGTGAATATTCAAAACACTACGAAATTCTCTCTCTTTCCCATTCGCACCTCTCCTCTAGTGTAGTGTCTTCGGCGAGCGAATCGCTCCTCTCTTTGCTAGTCTACTCAGCTAGACTTAAGTCAGAGGTGTTCTAACCTTCTTTCTTTCCTTGGAGCTACTCTTTCTTTCCTTGGAGCTACACCATCCACCCCCGCCTACGAGAAGGGATCAACAACAAATACAACTGGGCCGAGTGGGAACGTGCATTCAAAGACACTTAGATTCGATAAAGACAAATAGATTAAGATGGGCAGATTAAGGAAGTAGATTAAGATGGGCCTGTAATAGATGTAATAGATTAAGATGGGCCTGTGATTGTGATGTAAAGGATTCAGCCTTCAGAGTAGTGAACCTCTTACTATAAGTATGTGTTCGTGCCTCCTCCTCCTAAAGAGCTGCAGGGAATTCCAATAGGTAGAAGTTCTCTCCTAACAATAAGTACTACACTTCTCTATTTTTTTATCCGAAAGCTGGTGCCCTCAAATGCTAGGGTTCATTCCTAGAGTTCATTCTAAGAGACTTAATGATAGGTTGAAAGGTTCCGCTCCTGGGACGGGATCTAACCAACCGGCCTCTAATCACTCTAATCCGTGAACAACTCTTTTATAAGCCTCTACTGGCACTTCAATCCGTGAACAACTCTTTTATAAGCTGGACGTCTCTTGTACGGCAACCATGGTTTTTTTTTCTCGGATTCTTATCCGTACGCAGCTGGGAGAGGATTTGCACGAACTGGACTCGGGAGGTATCCAACTGCTGCATATATCTATATAATATATCCAAGAAGGAAGAATGAGTCTTATATCTGCTTCCGGCGTATAACTAGGTATATCCAAGAAGGAATGAGTCTTATGAACAAAATGAATAAATTCTCTGACTTATGAACTGGCGTACTTGAAACCATGCCCAAACCCTAGAACTGAGGGAGCGTAGCCTCTAACAACTAGTAATGGGGCACCCGCGTATCCGGATTGAATTTGAGTAGTCCCTGTAAAGTACAACTCACCCTGTAGAGTACAACTCACCATTCACTGCAGCTTAAGTTGGCTTGCTAAGCTTCATTCGAGTTCTAGTTGCTATCATAATTAGGTTAGTTTGAAGTCGTACCTACCTCTTTCACCGGATAAAGATAAGCAGAAGCAAGAACTGCAACCGGAAGATAAGATACTCGTCTAGCCAAGGACACAAGCTTCTTATAATGTAAGTCGTCCCTATCTCGTCTGTTGCTGCTTGAATCAATAAATCAACGGGTAGGAGGCTCCCCAGGGGTCAGACCCACGGCATTTGAGTCAATTCCATATGCTCCGGGATTTGAGTCAATTCTATATACTCCGGGATTTGAGTCAATTCCATATGCTCCGGCAGCAGCTCAATCAAGTTCTTTCCGAACTCACAGTGATCTGAGTGTTTTATCTGAATGGCATATATAGTGGTTCTAGGTTCATTCCTTAAGGTGCACAGAAGGTAGGGAAAGTGCGAGCGGGTAGAGGATATTCTTTCTTCTTTTGCTTTGATCTACGCAGAGCCAGGAGTGACGTTTGATCCTTCTGTAGCTGCCGAGAGTCTATCCAAAGATAAGAATTGCTTCTTCTGTAGTACTGGCTTCCCTAAGCGTTCGCTTCCCTGCGAGTTTCTTTCTCATTAGTCAGAATATGCGTATGGAGCCATCCTTTTGTCGTGCGTGTCCACCTTGCTATCAACCTTCGGGTGGAGCCCAGTTCTAAATATTCTTCACGTAGAAAGAAAAGATCTACCGTTCCAGACGAGCCCAGTTCGTTCAAATGTCAAAACACTACGAAATGATCTCTCTTTCCGTTATCACGAGTCGTTCATTCAAAACGACTATCTTTTGATCTACCCCTTCCTTCCTGTAGGCTGACCGGGTAGTGTCTATTTCTTTCTTTCTGGTCTTGGCTAGTATCGCACCCCGGGCTCCCCCCTCCTCCTTTCTCTTTTCCTAGTCGAGTGGCCCCTTCCTTTCCTTTCCTTAGTGACTATTGAGTCCCCGTCGTTGCCTTCTCGTATCCCGAACATGTAGCACTCGAGTCTAGCAGACCCGGTAATGGACCGCTACATGCCTGACAGATGTGTTCAACGTACATTATACTCCACGTCGCTCTGCGAACACCAGGTGCATTCTTAACTAGTGTACACCAGATCTTCCACTCTCTCGCTCGAGCTGCTTAATAAGTTTTCTATCGTGCCTTTCAGTCGAGCCCTCAGCCACTCTGGTATATTCCAATAATGAGTCTGTCTTCGGACTGCCTCCCTCCAGATTCTTTCTTTCGTCCCGCCAAAGATTAAGAGTTATTAATTATTTAAGAGTTATTAATTATTTATATAACAATAAGCAAATGTTATCCGGAGCTACACCTGACATAGAATATGAGTTTACCTGTTGCTAGCTCAGCAGCGGGCAGGGAAGAGCATTTTCAGTTTCAATATGCGTTCATGGACTCTACCGTACCGAAGTCTAACATGTGCCATAGCCATTCTAGCCAGCACCTAAGACCTAAGACCTAGCACCAGTCTAACATTCTTCACGTATATTGATCTGCCCTCGGCCCTCTACCATATCCACATCCACTCGAGCTGGGTCTACCCCAGCGTCGCAGTTCGTTCATGGCAATTTTTACTCTAACCATGTTGTTTGAGAGAAAGTGAAAAAGTGCACTGAGCTGCGGCTTTCAAATGTCATTGCCCCTGTGTTGATAGAAGCATATATATGAACATCCTCCTTATAAGCTGCTCTATTTGAATCTGGCCCAACTGCAACTGATACGGGTACTGAGACTGCATGTCTCCCATAATCTAAGCACGTTTTAGACTGGTTCCTTATACACCTATATAAAGCAAATAGACTCTAGAGACTAGACATATAATGGATTACCCTTTCTTTAGAGACTAGACATCTCATTCTGACCCTTTTCTTTCTCTTTCCTCCTCTCAAACTCGCTTTCCCAGAGGCTTACCTTTTTTATCCGCTGGGCTTATGCAATTGGATGTCCTGGAACAGGATTCTATTCTGACGGCTTGTAACTGAATATATCCCACCAAGTGGCTTGTAACTGAATATATCCCACGTGCTGTAAGGGAACTTATACTAGCAGGAAAAGAGTGGCCACTCGAATATACTCTATTTATATTTTAAGAGAGAGCTTTCAACCTAATTTATGCAAGACGAAAGAGCGGACTATTCTATAGGCTGGCAACGTTACTGATAACCGCAGCGAAAGACCTAGCCCAGCTTAATACTGTGAGTTTCAACCAAATGGAATGGACAAGTTCTCGTTAACCGAGAAGTTAATAAGGCGTTACAGATTAGGCAATAGCGCGAGCCCCTCTCCTCTGGTGGAACCGCCTGATTGGGCTACACTTCCCGATTCAAGAAGGCCTAAGCCTAGTATGGTTTTTTTGCCGTGGCTGAGACACTTTCTCTATATCCGCTGAGCTTGACAGATAGTTCGTACGAGAAAGAAAGAAAAGAGCGTCACTTTGCTATATGACCGACCCGATCTGGATTATCTAGACTTTCCTATTAACGCAAATCGATCTGACGAGTGGATGACATCATAAGTCAGAGAGCATCATCCGGATTCTAGTTGACGACGAGCAATGTGTAAAGCTTCCTAACAACGTCCGGAATAGCGAGCACACACCTCCTATATATATAGTATAGTCTCCAAGGTAGTGCACTTGCTTACTCTTTATATTATAGGGTAGTGCACTTGCTTACTCTTTATATTATAGTATGGGGCACTACACAAAGGAAGGTCAGATATTTGCTTACTCTTTCTATATTATATGGCAATAAGACCTTTGAACAAGCTTCCAGCAGCTAAGCAGCTAATAGGAGAACCTTTCATATTCATCTCTGTCACTTGGTTAGGCCTGAATTCAAGAGAATCGAATCAATGGCTGCAAGGTATTACAACACAATAACAACAGCTTCAAAAAGAGGGCTTCTTAGGTCCCCACGGGATCGCAAGGCGGTAGGCAAACAGAAAGAAGCAAGAGAAGGTATGAGTAAGAAAGAAATTACGTGAAAGAGGCTCCGCACCACCCACAAGATTACATCAGTATAAGTTCATGGTGTAATACCTAGAACTACTAAGTAAGTAAGCAATAATACCTAGAACGACTAAGACTAAGTAAGTAAGCAAATATAAGACTCATTCCTTCCTTCTTAAAAAAAGAGTTAATTAGTTCTTTCCATGTTAGACGCCTGAAGGTAAGACACCATGAACGCTAAGGAATAGGGAAAACCAGATTGTTCTTCTTTGGCAGCACATCGTCTATACGCCTGGGCATCCTTTCTCCGCCTTTACCCCGACCGGCTTTTGGCTCGCATAGCTTTCTGATTATTATCCAGTTGAGCATCTCCCTGTCCCTCACAGCGATCCAGAAGTGAGTCACGAACAAATACACTAATCATCCACATCTGACGCGAAAGAAGGAAGGCCATTCTTGAGTCTCGCTTGATCAACTGAGTCAGTAAGCACTCTTCCCTGTCGTGTATACGGAAAAGAAGACGACCGTCCAGTACCATAGAGAAAGAAAAGAAAGGTACGGTAGATCCAGTAGGGGCTGGCATCGCGACGTGATCTTGAGTAGTGCAACATTAAGTTCAAAGTAGTCAGCCCAGATCTTTATTCGTTTTGTAGAACGACTGGTTCGAGTTCAAATATCAGTCTTAATGCCATTCACTCCAGCTAGCTTGGAGATTGCAGACGTAAGGCACGAGTGAAACGACGTCTGAGAAAAGAGGGAAGGGTTAAGTACGACTCATAAAAGGTTCAACAAGTTCATTAACAGTGAGTTCATGAGCAGTCTGCTGCTATTTTCAATCAACTATGGCGTACCAGGAGTAGAGAGGAGTGCTCCTTATCGGCACACAAGCAAGAAAGAAACCAACCTTCCCTGAGCCCCCAACCTTCCCTGAGCCCGCTTCCTTCTCTCAGGTCTTTTGCCCATCTTTTGATCCGGGTCTCTCTTTCATTTGGAGTAGGCGAAAGGGATTGATTGATGTAATGTTTAAGCAGATGAGATATGCCGACTAGTTGCGAGAGAGGACTGACTATTCTCTGCCATGGAAGAGTGATAATTTAGCATGATAAGATTCTATGAACTTGATAGGAGAGCGAATCAGACTGACCGCTAGCTCTTAGGTAAGGAGGAGCGACTACTAAGAGGAGGAACCAGACTGATCGCCCTTCCAGGAATGGGACTGCAGAGATCCTGGAATTGGACAGCAGCTACTGAGAACCAGGAATCGGACTGCATCACTTGAGCGCTTTCATCAGCAAAGCACTTTCGCACGGTGAGCATATCGAAGTCCAGTTCTAGTCTCACTCTTCAAAGAGGAAAGATAGACTTAACTAAGCAGGAAGAGCAGTAAGACCGGATCTTGGACAGCATATCCTACCCATTTCCCTCTTCCAATCGGCTGCAGATACAGAAGACAAGTAGGAAGCCAATCACCCTCGCCTGCCTTGCATAGCTAGTTCAAGGTCTTATCTTCTAATAGAATAGATAGATGAGATGCCAGCCAATGGCCTACTTTATAAGCTCATCCGGTGGACTGGGATTGGGATGACCTGCTTTCTTCAAACGGAACTCGTAAGCACGTACCACTATCATTCAATATGCTTATCACGTAGTATGCAAAGGAGGGTTTGGTAGCACTTCCCTCTCTCGATAGAAAGAAAGTTCAGTGCTTGATTCACTGGTACTTCTAATACTTGGATCTGAGCCTCTTCCTGACTTGCGTGCACGGTTGGGAAAGAAATCCCGCAATGCAGCTAGTTCAGTTCTCTTGCCCAGCACTCAATTTGATCTCTACTTTTTAAGCGCTACTCATCTCTTTGCTTCAGTACGCAAGCAACCTGAAATATCTTTCTCAGATCATGGGCTTTCCAAGTAGCGGGGGAGGGGTTCGGGTTCGGGTTCGGTCCTCATCTCACTGTCTAAAGCTCCTTGTCCGGAAGCTAGTGGAAAGGAGAAGAAAGAGGGCTGGCTAGGATGACTCGGTGCACCTAGAATAGAACTCATTCTGTAAGGTCACATCTCGCTGGATCGCTTAGCCCTAGAGGGGCTAAGGGTGGAGGTGATTAAAGACATAGCTTATAGGTGCGTGGGATCCGAGGCTTTTTGCAACCCTCCAAGAAAAAACTAAGCTTGAGGAGCGGGAAGGAACTGAAATTCTTTCCCTCTCAGAGTTCACAAGGCTCTATCGCCCGTACAATTAAGTGGTGAAGTGGTGGCATTAACAGTAACGGCTTCCGCGCTGCCCTCTCTCTGGGCTCCTTGGTCTCTAGGTCCCATCCCTGACTGAGCTAGCTTCGAATTGAGAATCGGCAGGATCGATCGTTTCTTCAATCACAGTTGATCTCCTAGCGCTGACTCTCTGATTACGAACTACTTAAAAGAAGAAGGTGATGGCGAGGAAGACATCTTTAGATAGAGACTAATGAGCCTATGGCCTACTCTTCTTCGTACGCTACCAATTAATGGCCTTCCGAAGCAGAAACCTCTCTATTTTCTTTATATCTCATTGCTAATGCCAGGGTGAAGAGGTCCAGGCGAAGAAAAGAGTGAATGTCACGACCCCACCTGACTGAGGTCCCTACTTCTGATAGTGCTTGGATCTCTTCGAATAGTTTAGTTGATCCTTCCTCTCTTCTTTCTGCTTGAATCTGCTAAGTATCCGTTGCTGGCGAAGCATCATCCCTTGTCTTTCCCCACTTTGAAGGCTAAGCCAGCCATTCAGATCCTGGACAGCAGCACTCGGACTCTGCAGGATCTGAACTCAGTGTGGCACCCGGATCACTTATTATTCTTCCCGGCTCGGGACCCCTAACCGCACCTTTCATACATAGGTAGAGAATGGGTGTATGAAACCCTCATTCAAGGTCTCGCCCGCTATATCCGCTTTCAACCCTCGATAGCAAGAGGTACAGTCAAACCACCCAGTGATAAAATAGAAAGGTGATATGAATTATAGGCCCTGGTCTTCTGAGAAGAAGGGAGAAGATTCTGGAGAAGGTGGAAGACATCAATAATTCCAACCTAGTAGAAAGTAGGGGAGGCTTCACCATCAAGAGAGACCTCTTCCAGTTTCACTTTGACTATAAAGACTAGTAGCAGGAGTGAGTCTAGTTCGCTTTCTCCTACTCCTACCCTAACTAAACTATTCTATAGCATGAGATGAGCAGTTTCTTACTCTTAAAGAAGAATGAATGAGCATCGCATCCAGAAAGAAGGGGCTACTACTATTTATATTATATTTAGCAGCTCTTGTACGGTCAGCTAGTGATTGAAGAGCTTGTGCTGGTCCTTCTTCTTTCCACGTGCGGTGAGGCCTTGACTTCTTCCTATCGATTCGTACCCCTTTTTGATCTTGCCCGTGCCGAAGAATGATAGAGAATTGAGCCCTATTCGTGGCTACGGTGTCCCTATCTACTGTCAGTCACGTTCAATGAATGAAAAGTCTCTACCCGCAAAGCAGGTTGAATAATTCCCTTCCCAGGTACGAACTCTTTGACTCTTTTATCCTATCCAGCATGATAATTTATTCCCTCCTCCGTCCAGAGAGCGCCCTCCTTTGATTCACACAATGGGTATGCCGAACTAGATAAAGAAAAGACGTAGGCCTAGAACTATCTATCATTCAAGTTAGAAACCGAGATGTAAAGCGCTCCTCTCTTTTTCCCCACAGACAGGTAGCTGCACCTGCACCTTTGTTTGAATGTCTTTCTCCCTTCCGCCCGCGCCGCGCCTAATTAAATCCCTCGCCCGCGCGCTGTACTCACTAAGAGATGGTCGGTCTTTTGGTTGATACCAAAGAACCTATCCAGTTGTGTGGTGTGGGATACTGAAATGATAACATTAGCCCGATTTATTATTCATATGAAGAATGAGTGAGAACGTATCACTTACTATCTCCCGCTTCAGCCTCTTATGCCTTTATAGGATTCCTAGCTAAGTGTGCTTAAGTAGCTGGCGTCCTTCGTTTGAGGGCAGGTGAGGTGGTTAAGGTTCCTATTCGGATGATGGTGAGGACCACGCTAACCAAAAGCAAGAGCTAGGCAGGGAAAAACTCTTTCCAAAAGAAAGAATAGTCACCGCTCCTTACGGTCGACCCGACTAGATCAGGTCTCTAGCAGCCGAGCCGGTAAAAAGGAATGAAAGTAAGTAGCGACGTGCTCGTAATTAAGTTATTGAAGTAAGTTGAGAGGTAGGGACTGAAAACCCATATGTCAGAACCGGACTCGTACGGCATATATTTAATATTTAGAAGCTGGATCCCCACGTTCTTTCCCTCTAACCTTATTTGGAAAAGGATTTAACGCAGGTTCCGAGCTTCCGATATTGTTTAATCACGGTGAGGTGGGCACTGAGTACATGTTTATGCTGGTCCCCGTGTAAGCTTGTGCCCCTCTCTTTGCCCTGTAAAGTGTGCCCTTAAGACTTGATGTTATTGGTCACCCGAGAGTTTGATCATTCTACTTGCATGTGTTAAGCATAGACTATCTCGTCTTCTCTATCTTTGAGAACGATAAAGAGGTTCACTCATACCATCTATATCTACTGGAGGGGCAGCAATGAAGGCCCCTCGGATCATCGAACCATCCAATGTAAAGACGCTGTGCTGCTTATCCAGTTGCAGAAGCGACCCACTTGAGCCTCTCTCGAAAATGGCTGTGAAGGGGTTGATTCCATTTCCCCAGCATATGTATCAACTATGAATATAATAGTTATTCACTAGATAATAGAAGACTTATTATATCAGAGTATAGTATTAAATGATTTATATGTCAATGTCCACCAATATTAACCGAACAGACATATATCCATCAACTAGATCTATGACAAAATACACACCATATCTACGACTAAAGAATTCGTAAATGAAATGGACTCGAACCCGGAACTCGTCGTATGGAGTAGAGATTCCTCCTTGTCTTAATAGGTCACAAATCCCTCCCCGAACTCTTTATTCTTAATCATAAGAAAGGATTGATTATATAGCTAGAGCGGCCCTCACTAATTGCGTATACGAATTTGCTAAGAATCAATCGGATTGAAGCTATAGCATCATCGTTGTATGGAATCGAATGCGATATCATTTCTATCGATTAAAGAAATCGTCGTCATACCCTTAACTTAATGAGACATTATCGAATAGCCGTATATGATTCTTGCTGATCAACGATGATTACAATATCAGCTCGTCATATATTTGATACCGCCGAGATATGTTTGCCAGGTCAATCAGATTCTCTTCAATATTGCCGCATCTCTTTTGTTGAGCATCTTTTGTTCTGCTCTTCCATCCCTGATCCTTTCCGTAGTAGACCAATTCGTTAACATACCACCAAGCCATTTTTGATTAACAACATGAGACCGGGCTCTTATTGCAGCCGATGCTACTGACTGCTTTCCTTTTGTACCAACAATTAAGAAGCCCCTACTTGCCGCATCCTCAATCTGAGGCTTCTGATAAAAAAAGGAGCTGTTCTAGTGAGATTTGTCAAATGAATACCTTTACGCTTTGCAGAGATGTAAGGGGCCATTCTAGGATTCCATTTCTGAGTACCATGACCAAAACTCCGGCCTCCATCATCTCTTCTAAATTAATGTTCCAATATCTTCTTGTAATTTTTCCCACACTTCCTTTTTTGTTTTTTCTTAAGGCATCCCTCGTGATTGAATTCTTTAATTCGTGCTTTCATGCCTGATTGGAGGGCTCAGCAGGAGGAGGATCGATAAGCTTGACTTAGACATAATTGTTAAAGAGCGAGGGGAGGCTCTATCTCTCTGCATTTAGTCGTGATCCTTAGGCTTATACTTGTTTCATTTTTTGTTCCGGGGAGGGAGTAGGAGGTTGAATCATTAGTCAAGATATCCACGGCACAGTCAATCCGATCAATAGGTTGCAATCAGATAAAGGAAAAGTGACATAGAATAAGAAGAATACGAACGAACGGGATTCCACTGCATATTCATAGGCTGTTAGGGAGGGTTGCGCAAGTGAAGAAGGCCTAGGGCATTCAAACAAAGAAGAAAGACTTGCTGGCATATTATATCATAGCTACCCGAGATTAAGGCTATTCACCTTTTTCAACTATCTCATAATGCCCAAAAAGATAGAAAGACTGCTAGCTCGAATAAAAGTGTTTTAAGGTCAAAGCCAAGCCAAGCCCCTTTGGCGAGCCTTATTCTGGTATATTAATAGTGTGATTTTTCCAGGCTCGTTCACACATAGAGGGAAGGAAAGAATTTAGCAGATACCCTTGTTGGAGCTCAGCGCAAAAGAATGATCTTTCTTGAGGACGAGGGACGAGCTTTCCGTTTTTTCACTTACTTACTTAAGTATTTTCGAGAGAGTAATTTGATTCAATTCGACGGGCAAAGCCTATTACTTAATGGCTACAACTACCGAACCCTTTCTAATTTGTCTTCATGGCATTGCACCTTTCCCTCTTTTCCCGGTAGAGTCTTTGTTGTCCCTGTCTGAGGTAGGTTAGAAGAGTACTTATTACTTATTGGGGAGGAGCTGGACTAATAAGGGCTTTGGAAGAAGATATAAGAAAAAAAAGTAACTCGACCGGGCTTTGCTTTGGGAGCTACACCTTGCCTTGAGCGATAGGAATTTTCGGTGAGCGCTCCGAGTCGGATAGTATGGCTCAGGCTTCGGTCTACCTTCGTACCCACACCCATGCAGAACTACTCCAACTATAGTTCTCGACCATTCACTATTAGAGCCGGGTTCAATTCCATGCCGACTTCGGGACAGGTGCTACGCGGTACGAAAGCGCAGTGACGGTCTAAGTTAGGGTACCGAAGACCGAAGCAGCGGGAAGAACGAGAGGACGTACCCATCATTTGATGCAGAGCTATAAAACTACCTCCATTCGTAACCATTCATAGCTTGCCGTGCCCTATTCTCTTTTTTAATAAAGAAAGATAAAGTAGTCGCTCCCGTTGGTCGCTCTGCTAAACTAGGCTCTCCTATTCAATAGTTGGCTCCTTTCCTTTCTCGTGATGAAGCGGTCGGGAAGGCAAGAACTACCGACCTCCTTCTTGGGGAAGTATCCCACTGCTGCGCTTCGCACCTCAGTATACCTTCTGAGCTAGCCAGATCTTCGACCATTCATATGCATTGGCCCGATACAAGATCTTGGCTGGCCAGAAATAGATGGCGACTGCGCCCTCCTCAGATTCTATGGCGGAGACAGGCTCTCTTATTTCCCTCGCTTCCCCGCTGACCTTATGAGCCCGGATCTTACTTCAGACTAGGATAGAGGATACCCTTTATTATGTGCGCTTTCGAACCTGTGGCTAAGCAATACATTTCTAAGGCCTTCCCTCACGAGCACTTACTGTCCTTCGTTCGTCTCTGAGCTCTCGTTCGCCCCTACGCTCTGTCCCGACTTTACTCATTCCTGGCCATGACTATACTCTAAAACCTGAGCCACGAGACAGAGGAAGAATCCCCTGACTGACGGCAGAAACCAATCCACTTCAACTCCGAAGACTTTCCTTTTGCCCCGAGAACTACTTCCTGATGCTGTTAGGCGGGACCGAGCGAGACCCCGTAGAGGCCCCGTGACGTACTCGTTCGTACCTTTGTTGGCACCGGCAACTTATTCGATCCCAACTATTGTATTGAAAGACATTCACTCTTGACCGATGAGGACTGATGAAAGGAGTGGTTGAAGTGGAGAATAAAGTAGCACTCGTCATTACTATAGAAGTGGAGCGAACGAAAAGCATTGAAGTTACTTTTGAGCTATGCGACATAGCAAGAGCAAGCGATAATAGAAAGAAGATGCGGAGCGACTACAGGAATGCTCGACCCACGGAGCGGTACGAAGGGGAGTCGTTAAGTATGTCCTTTGTTTAGTGGCTATAGCACGTCCTTCCTCGTTGCAGTCGGGTGTAGCAGGGCAGGTGCGATATGGGATGACTGTAACGCAGTGATTGGTCTAGCTCGTTCATGGAACTCGCTTCGTTGCACTCGTTCGTGACGCGGAGCGGTTAAGCGGGAATCGAGCCGCCTGGCCTAGACCTACTATCCGGATCTTGGTGACGGGAAGAGATTAAAGTGAGATATCATTGAATGTGTCTTCGTAAGCGTGATCTAAGCGAAGTCGACTCAATCAATCTTTCTCTCAATGAGATCTTCAGTGCAATTGTTTTGTTCCATTCATTTCTCCCTTCGCTATTCTGATTTGATTGAATTGATGAAGTGAAAAGTGAGTGCAACTTAATTAGGCAGGCCCGCGAGTGACAATGACCAAAAAGGATTAGAATGACTGGAGCCTACATGGGTTCGGGATGAGGAAGGGCGAAGTGAAAGGAGCAGAAGTGGGATAGGGCTCCTACCTCTCTTCTCTTTACCAAAGACGGAGAGCGCTCGAAAGGACGCGGAGCTCCCCATTGGCATTCACGAGTAGACAGATAGGTGACTAGAAAACAAAAGAAAAAGGCTTCTTCGGCATGTCTGCTCTGTAGGATGATATGAGCTCCTTATGGAACAGCTCAATCAGGGGTGATTCAGATTTCGTCATAGATTCAAGTCAATCCATGCTTTTGTCTTCGCCTTTCCCTAGTCTTTATTTGAGCCCATATATATGGGATGGTTTATTGGTCAGTGTGTTCCATATTCCAGTGTTGGAATATTACATACGTGGGACTCATTTCTGAGAGAAATCGCTGCCCCAAGGATATGTGAGTCGGTGGTCGATGAAGATCTTATCTACTTCAAGCCTCATGAATCAGTTAGGTTGGAGGAGTCGCTATTAGTTGGTGACTGTGGAAGTGTTATGTAGGTCAAAAGCCGGTGGAAGAGAACTAATTAAAGAAAGCCCTTTGAAAGCACATCTTTAGCCTGGCCCAAGTAAAGGAAGCCTAAAGAGCCCAAGCGATATAGGCGGCGATTGATAAGCTTTTCCACACTTGAGCGGGCAGATTAATTAGAGCCCTTGCTAGACTCTCCCTCAGACCGGAATGCAATTGGCTTAAGAAAAGCAAGCAACTGCCGACCAGGCAAGAGAACATATAACCAATTCCAGGGAAGGATGACCGAAGACCGTGGAAAGCTACTCTCTCTAAACTAAATGGAAAAAGAGCAACTCAACTAGCAGCTCTACCAGGGAAGCAGAGCGTAGGGAAAGGGAAGTTGTAAGTGCTTTTCCTGTAAACGACTCAGCGCCTGAACGTGAGTAGCATTGGATTAGTGAGCGGTGTTACTTTCTGGGATGGAGCTCTTTACTTGAAATCCTTATTAGGTTAAGAATCGCAAAAGGTATGGTATCCGGTATCCCAAGTGGGAGGAATAAGCGCAATAGCCATCGAGTCCCCGACCCCGCTCTAACAATAAAAAAAAAGAAAGACCAGGCGAACGGGAAATTGTTTAGATAGAAAATCCATTTCCGCTGCTCTTATTCAAGAATCATTTTATAGTGGACTTGGCTAGAAAGCCTAGAACAGATTCACCAGGAACTCGAACCAATCCCTGGACGTGGGGAAATGGAAATAGAAAGGAAAGAGCGTCTTCCTTTCGAGGCATACTACTATCGTTGTTTCTCTCCTTTGACGGTCAGATCGATCCCTTATTGAATTGAAAGGAATTCTTATCGGAGTTGGGGTTCTCTCCATTCTCTTTCTCGATGAATAAGGGAGTCCGGGAGGAGACAAAGAATAAACTATGAAAAGGAACACCGGCTTGTCGTCGTACACCTTAGCAGATTGAAAGATCAACCCGAAAGTGGAGTTCGCAGCTAAAGCCAAAACAGAAAAGAAGCGAAGCAAGGGTGGTCGTAGATCAGCTGAGTTAGAGCATGGAATGGGGGACATGACAGCACTAGAAGGATCAGGCTTCACCGACCTGTCCCCTGTCAATCACTGTTCAAAAGAAAGATCAACAAATCTCTTAAGTGAATAAGTTATTGATTCCCGTCAATAATGAAATGGCTCTTTTCTTTTATTGCCAACCCCTATCTTTCTTTCAATTGGATGCCATGTATGAAGCATCTCTCTCAGGACCTCACCTTTACTTACTCCTAACAAAGAAAGACGGGTAGGGGAATTTCAATGATTTCGAGTGTCAGTCATCTTCGATAGTTTAGAGAAAGGGCCTTTGAAAGACTGAAAAGCTGAACTCGTGAACTACAGAACAAGAAAAGAGGATTGCTTCAGTGAGGAAAGCTACGGAAAGTCAGTCCCGATTGACTCGATCAACAAGCAGTTGTCGGATTTCGAAGTGGTAGAAGAAATCGAAAAAGAAAGAGTGGATGAACAGGACTTCAAAATGTGATGATTTTTAGGATTTTGCTCACGCGGTAAAACCTAAACGTTTTTTCTCGCACTGAAGTGAGGGTCCTGCTTAAGGAAGGTCGGTAAGGAAGAGAGAGAGCCGGTTCAAGGAAGGGGCACTTAGTACGCACTCTCTTTGGATTGCTTTCTTCCGTTGAAGCCCTTTAGCTCAAAAGTGGGAATACCCAGAAAGGCGGAAAATAGAAAATCAGTCTGACCTGTCCTATCAAAAAGAAGGATAGAAAGTAAGAAAGGTACGAAAGGACGGCATACTCTGTCCCTTAGTGAAAGCGTGAAAACTCAATCCCATCTCTTCATGTTCACAAGTTCAAAAAATCGTAGCCTGCGCCCGGTGGGGAAGAAGAGTGAGACTTACTAGCAAGTGCCCAAAAGGCTCAACATCAACCCAACAAGAGACGGATTCTTGCGACGCGCGCAGCAGGATACTTTACTTTACGGATGGAGGATAAAGCTTCTTATTTTTCGGGCTTACTACGATTTCCGGGTGCCTCATGGACAGACGCGTCGCAAGGCCTTTCCTTTACTAGCCTCCTCTTGGACCCCGGTTACTAGATAAAAAGGACATCAAAATATCTTCCAATCAGAATAATTGGGAGGGCTACCAGACCATACCTCTTCAGGAGTCAACAACTCAAGAGATGAATGTGGAGAACGATTCACCAAATAGTAAGCTGTAGAAAAGGCTTCAGCCAAAAAAAATTCCCTTGACAAACCAGCATTAGAAAGCATACAACGTGCTCTCTCCAAAGGGTTCTGTTCATGTGCTCTGCCACACCGTTCTGCTGTGGGACTGTGAGATGCCTGAAAATTGAATCATTCTTGCAGAACTCACCCTCACAAAATTCCAATCCATTATCTGAATTCTTCTCCGGAGGGTTCCCTTCCCGAATGCGAATCTCTATCTCTTGGCTACAGCTTATTCTAAGAGGACCCATATTGTTTCTCTGTTGTTACTTCTGAACACTAGCTAGCTCTGGACCTACCTATATTAGCCATGAGCGATCACCAAGCGGAGTTGAAAGAAAAGAGACTTGACATGCCAAAACTTCGTTCGCGAGCTCGGAACGAACGGAGCGGAAGGGATCATCCAGGGAGAAGTTAAAAAAGACGAGCACTTAGGACCACGGAGCCAACGTTTAAGACAAGGCTAAACGAGGGTGGATGTAATTCACGCTCCTCTCGTTGTGAAGAGAGTGAGTCTATAGAGCCTACGAGCAAAATCTTTTTTGTCTCTCAATAGCCGAGTGGTTCCTTTAGTTCCGTATACTATTGTACTAGTAGGGCTCGCCTATTATTCCACCCACGTCTATCCAGTTGTAGTGAGAGCGAGCTTGGTTCTCCGGTGCATGGCTATTTCCCCCGTCCAGTCCCCCCGGTTGGGCCAAGCTAATGAGATCCGGGCTCAGCCCATTTGTAGTAAACGCAGCTTAAACACTATCACTATTCCAAAACATTGATGAAAGAAAACCCAAAAAAGTGATTCCCACCCTCCCAGGGGGGTACTTGATTGATCAGGAGAAAGGTCTACTTTTTGCCCCTTATGATATGGGGGTCGTTAGCGCTACCAGTGCATTTCTTCCTCTGCTTGTCCGCTACCCAACATAATGCCTTCCGTCAGTATGAGTGAGCGTCTTTCCCAGATCCCGGTCTTTCTAAACAACAACGGTTCTAATAAATTCAGCCGCTGGTTGGGGTTAGAATGAATAAAGGTGGATAGAGATGGCAGCTACACAGAAGGAAGTCGCATACTTTTACTTGACCTAATATGCACTATTGGGATAACAATATTTCCTCTAGGTTGAAGCTGACCTTGGATTCTTATCTAAATCTAGGGGCAAGCAGTTAATCGATATCTGGAATGACTTCCCCGATCCCATTAATCAACAGAGAGTTGAAGATGTAAGAAAGAGAAAGAGAGAGAGTTCTTAGATCCGCCTAAGAGTCATTCTGAAATGAACTCTTTGCTCCTATCCGGATAAGCGGAATCATAACTGTGCAACAATCCCTACTTCCCCACCGAATCTCGTGCTGCAGGAACCATCCGACTTATTTTTGGTCTGAACTACAGTTAATAGGATAGGGAGAAAGGAAAGTAGGCCTAAGGAGCTCCCGTTAGCAGTCAAGGTGTCTGAAGCCCGGGATTGGCTCTAAGAGAAGGCGCCAAGCTGACTCAGGGTGAAGGTAAGTGGACTGAGGCACTAGAGAGGGAACCGAGAAACGAGTATACAGTGGGTTTTGAGCCGTGCTAACCAAGGGTGAAGACCAGTGGGTCAAGGCACTACGGGAAGCACTATTTGAGATAATCAGAGTGGGTTCAATCGTTGGTAGCAAGTTAGAGGACTTGACTACACAAAAGGTGCGGAGGCGCAGAGTTGACATAGGGGTGATGCTAAGAGTAGCAGTTGGCTTGCGAGGCGCACTTCCGAGTTTATCCAAGAGTGGGCTAGAATGGCACTTGATGAAGGAGACAGACGACGCTGGACTGGGTGTGAGCCAGAAGAGCATAGTCAGGGCTTCAAGTCAGTGCATCATTAGGGTCCAGGGTAGGACCTTGTTGCCGAGAGTGGCAAACATAATTTAGGTTAATTCAGCGAGCCTATCCGAGATACAGAGGGTGTTCAGAGGAGCTAAGCAGAGTGCGTCCATTCAACTTCTTTTTTAGTCGAGTCAGGAGATCAGCCACCTTATGAAGGGTGCAGCCTTGTGGTTTGCTAGACTCCCGTATCTCTTCCAAAAAAAAGAGGTAGGCAGCCAATAAAGAAATGCATGATGATAGGAATAAAAAACGATGAGACCTCTCCCGCGCTGGTATCCCCGTGAGGGCAAAGAAAACAACAGATAGTTGAATAGTCAGCATAGTTGTCTAATAAAATGAACTTGAACTATAACCATTAGCTCATTTTCTTTGTCCATACAGAAAAAGAGTCCTTCCTTTATACTAATATTGGATTTGCGATGCTACAAATCTCCATTAAAGTCGTTCTTATAGGATTGAGAGACAGTCCCTTGAAGCGGTTGAGGGATAGCGGAAGCGGGTAGGCCGCTTATTGTGAAGATCAATTTCAGTGACTGGCCAATTCGATTCTAAGAGGACGACCTCTCAAGGAGACGAAAAGCTATATGAAGTAAGAGCGAGTGGCATACTTTCACTTGACCCGCCATTTGTAGTATATCGACCTATATTCCCACCAATGTGATCCCCCCGCCCGCTTTCCACCGGTGGTCTACCGACCCGCAGACGTAGGGAAGGCCAACCGAACTGCGTTACCAAAGCGACTCCTTTTGATGGAAGATAGGCGAATTATGATCCGATTTGTCCGCCTGTGTCAGTTCGAGTCTGGCGAGTTGCTACTTTATTCGTGTGTGGAAAAGAATTGGTTTCAACGGGATCTCTTTCTCTCTTTATGGGCTTCTGAAAGGTTCCCTTTCTTTAATTCAATTGAATTTCAAGTTCGTTTTCCGTTCAAATGGTAAAAAGGGCTCTTATATTAATTATATTAAAGCGCTCCTTGGCTTCTCGAAGAATGCTTTTTATAAAAAAGAGTTTTGATGCGAGGGCATGTGTTAAGCATATAGCAGAGGTCGAGATTTGACCCGTACTTTCGTTCACTTTAGAGCTTGAATGAAAGATCTTAGGCTCCGTTTACCGGCTTCACGGGACCTCAGCCCACTACTGTGAAGCGCTACTGGGCGTAGCTTTTTCGATCGACTTTCCATTCAAGAACTAAGTTCACGAAGGAGTACTCATTGATATCTTATTCAATATTCTCTCTCTATTTACCATTCAAAAAAACACGTAGAAAGATCAGACCCGCCATCGTCAGATGCCCAGAGCAGATTACAGTATTGCTCGATTACTTAGGGTAGGGATAGGGTAAGAGTGAATGGCTTTGGCCATGAACGACTCTTGCCCGCTGGGGATCGACCATTAATATGCCGGGAGATTGCAGACGATAGGAAAGAGTGAATGGCCCTGCTAGCAACAGGTCTAATATGACAATGGCAGGCATACCTACGTCTACAATGGTGTACCATTGACGACCTGGTGCTAGGGGTTTATCACTTTTGAACCAACTTATTCAAATTTATTTATGGTACGAGTGAGTTAGACGTCGAGACCTGGAACGGAATCAGGCTCCTACTACGCACCAAAGAGCTTGAACAGGAATATGAACGAACACTCAATCCACATAATTGGCACGTCAAGTACTATATAAAATAAATAGAAAAGAAAAAAGGCACTTTTGCAACGAAGTAGAAAATGGAGGGACGAACGAGCCCAGCGACGTAGAGTCACTATCTGCTCTCCTCATCTAGCGTAACTCGCTCCTAAATCAAGCTCCTTATCTAGCATATCTCTAGCATATATATTCTATTCTATTTTATATAATTCAATGAATGACCAACCATGCATAAGAACTCCTGGCAGATGGCTGCCTTACGATATAGTGCTGAATCGGCTAATGTGGACAGGCTCAATTCCTTATCCTAAGAGCGGGGCGAGAACTGCGCTCCTAAAGAACCGAGACAGAGAGAGCAGAACTCATTCTAATAGTGGTCAGTAGTCGGCACCGTCAGAGCGAGGCATAGCTTCAGTTCGTCGTCTCGAGAAGATAGATTCTACCCCGGAGCCTGAGACTTGAACTATTAGCTCAGCTAGCTTACCCCTTGCTAGAAAGAACCTGTTGATTCCATCCATACAAGGAAATACACGAGTGAGGACTCCAGTAGTCGGGAATCTTCTTCACTATCACTTGCACCTCCTTCAAAGCTAGTATACTGACCAGCTCCCGGGCTAATAGAGAAGGCAAGGTAAGATCCGTAAGAGGATCCAGTGCGGATCAAGAGCCTGAGACTCCGATTCGGCAGAAAGATTGAATGTCCGATCTCAAGCGACTTAAGAATAGAAATGCCATGGTCGGGCACTCGCGTAGAGCCAAGATACACAAAACGGTACCAGACTGAACCAAGCAATTGCCTCCCTCAAGCCCATTCGGTAGTCTTTCCCATGAATAGATATATTTCTTTCTCAGTCTAGAGCAAGGATCACTTCCTCACTAGCCTGCATCTCCTCACTAGCCAGGCATACATAGATCGCGGTACTTTGCTCGGAACTATCTGCAGAACCCATAAAATAGAACTCAGGGAAGCAAGAGTCTTAGCAGCGGGAAGCAGACAGCAAGCAAAGAGTCTTAGCAGCGGGAAGCGAGAGCGGGACTCACATTAAGAGCTAAGCATACGCATAATCAATGAATTAGACAATGAGAACCGGACCGGGGACCATTAGGATTATCTGACCCTTCTTAGTCAAGCTACTACGCATCACAGGTCGAAATAAAGCTCCTTCAATCCAAGATCGGTAAGTTGAGTACGCCCGGTCTCGCGGATTGGCATGTAGGTCGCCCATCTCATCTCTATTATAGACATTCACTTAAGAGTTCAACCTTGAATTAGCAGGTAGGTAAGAAAGACCCATAAAAAAGTAGTATCCGCGCTTAGAGAGGTTTTCTACAAGAGGTATTCCAACTGGAACGAACTACACGGGGTTAGCTGAATGCTTCCACTTACTTCTACTTACTCTGCTCCGTTCAAAGTATCGGGGATGAAGATAAGATCGGAAAGGTCAAGGGAGCGAAGGATTGGCAGATAGAATTGAGAGAACTAGCTCCGCATCCGCGAAAGGTCCACCTATAGTTCGGGCTAGGGAATCACTGACTGACTTGACAGAGACACGGGTTCAGACAATAAAGTAAATTAGGCCTTTAGCTACAATGGGTCTCCACAGATATAAGCTCAGAAATGCATATAAACAATATGCTCTTCCATGCATCAACTAAACTCATCCGTACCGTACTCTTAGTAGTGGAAAGAAGATCAAATAATAGAGACAGTGCCGAAAGAGCCCTCTCGTCTAGCAGTAGCTACTCTACTTTGGGGAAGTGCGAGTCCAGCTTCGTTCGGACAGATGCCATAACCTAGAACTTGACCCATAGGAAGTACAATGATTCCCTATACTCCTTATCCAGGTTGAATCAGACTCTAGATCTTCCATTATAAGTACACCCAGAAGAGGCCTACGAGTTAGCATATAGGTAGGTCCCATGTGGACCGGGACTCACTGATCAGAGATATGGGCATATCCTAGTTTACCAATACGAACTAAGAAAGAGATCACTCCCGGGAAAAGCAACTAAAGACTCGGGAAAGCCACAAGACAATGCTACGGTTGAGCAAGAAAGGTCAAGAACTCTCAGTTGGCCCAGCTCCTTATCTCCGAATAGCAATCAACTAAGCATCTCCTATGATAAAAGCAGTACTCAATATGTGGTTGGTGAGCTCCAACCCGACACCGGGACATTAAGGAATGAATCGGTCATCATAGAGGACAGCAGCTAGGCTAACTCAAACTGGGGAAGAGCCTAATCCTTCGGATGGTATTCTTGGAAGAATTCTAATTCAGAATCTACATGGCACTCTTCTAATATCTTACTTCTTGTGCCGACTGAGAATCTTTTGCTATTGGCTATCCTCCTTCAATATAGAAGACTCTTCTTTAGAATGGGCCCTCGGTTCCGCCTATCTGACTTTGAGTCAGAGTTCACTGAGCTCTACAGTTGACTGACTTAGCCTCATAAGACAGAAAGTACTTGAGACTTGAAAGTAGCCTTGACCGACCCTACGAGGCAGCACTGAAAGAAGAGTTCAGACAGATAAAGAAAACCCGACCAGAAAGAGACAGAGACCTGAATTGAAGCAGCAGGCAGTATAGCAGCAGGCACTAGCAGTATAGCAGCAGGCACTAGCACCACTATAGTTATAGCAGTAGGCAGTAGCACCTTCTTTATAGATAAGGAGAGAGATATGAGCCCATTCTCATTAGGATTAGGCATTGACAGATATGGGCCTAGTCATCATGCATTGGCAGATATGAGCCTAGTTGCATTGGTCCTGAAGGGAGACTGATTCACTCAAGTTTAAAGAGAAAGGGACTCTTCTGAATAGAAGGGGATCAGGCTAAAAATGGTATAGATAAGATACGGGTCCGCTCTCCTTCTTTAGCTTTAGCATCCGGACGCTAACCCTCCCTTGTAAAACTACCCAGGCTGAGCTTAGGAATCAACAGATCATCTTACGCATAAGAAGACACTGTCATAGACAACAGGCAGGCTTCTCTCATTGGCAGGCTCTTACACACCAACTTAGCATAAGAAAGTGATCACAGGTTTAGGTACGGTGACGTCGAAGCACTTTCACGCTAAAGAGACATCAGTCCACACCACAGACTCTTAGAGTTTGATAGGGCAAGCAAGAGAAGAGAGAGGAGACGGACTACCAAGCTTTTAGTATAGTAGATGGGCTAAACTTCTTAGTCGACTTCGGAGGGCTCTACGTCTTATCTTAGTAGACCTAAACTTCCCCGAACAGAGCTAAGATAAGAGCTAAGATAGTGATCTCGGATTTGAAGGTGCGCGAGATATATCCGACGACGCGGAGAGCAGCATTTGTCTCGAAATTAGTCTCAGCCATGCGGAAGGTAGGGAGCTTGATCAAAACGCGCTAACGAAGAAGGGGAAGGGAAAAGATGAAAGTGATCATTAGTTCAAGTCTTCTGCGTACTGAGAGGATGAAATAGTCAGAGTGTTAACCGCTAACTTAGCGGTCTTCGGTCTCACTCTGAAGAAGGTCGACAGATGGAGGAGCGAAGGACAGTGACGCCATAGCATAGCATGCCGACTTCTATCTGTATTGGACCTACGCGGACAGTGCCTACTTCTATCAGCCGCGTTACGTGTCACTGTCGTTCGCACCTAGCTCTCAGCCTAGCACTTCAGCTTCTAGCCTGCTGATCCAGATTGTGATTTAAGTTAAGAGTGGAGAGACTTCGTTCCGAACCTCGACATCTAAGGGTCGCACTAGCCCAGACTTCTCGGTCCTAGCTCTCATAGTCCTTGCATTGCAAAAACGTCAATGCTTCTTATCACTGCGCTGTCTAAAGTTCCTGCCATCAAAGCGCTTATTAGGGCGGCTACGATGCTTTCAACTTTCTCCGACCACCGAAGATGGAGAGCGTAGAGAGTTCCTTTCGTAGATAGTGAATGGAGCCGAAATAGGATCGTTAAAGAGTTCAGCAAATTTTTGTTCTTCCACTGCACCTGGGAAGTAGCATTTACACCCGGAAGTATCGAAGGGTTGGAACTGGACCAAGTAGAGTGCAGGACCAGAGAGTGCTACCTATTCCTTCTCTCCAATTGGAAGTGGACCGGGTTCCCTTGTATACCGCATGTAGAAGCTTCCCCAGTCTCTACTGGTAGATTTATCATCGCAATCTCATATAAGGATAGAACGAAGACAATCCGAACGACTATCGGGAGAGAGAGTGCTATTAAAGTAAAGAGAGTCATTCGACGAGATCAGGATCAGTTCAAGACTCCGGAGCGAATCCATCTTCCTATCTTCCAATCCTATGCAGACAGTCAGGCGAAAGGTGCGAAGCAGTGAAAGGACGAAGGAAGGTGAAGTGGAGAAGATCAAAGGTAGGAGCGGCAGCCAGCTTTCTTACTTTTCCCGTGACGAGCGAAGTAGCTCAGCAAAGCAATTTAGCGGTTCTCTACGCCATCTCCTTCTTTCCTATCTTTCTGTTCAAGTAGGACCCTAATAGCGCAGAGGAAGGGACCGTGAAGCTACGATCGCCGAGACAGAAAGACAGGAGCGAGCTGGAGACTAAGATTTAACTAAACCGGAGAGGGCTTCTGGACAGGAGAGAGAGGTGCCCCGCTAGTAGGTTCTTTCCCCAATCTCGACCGTGACCGGAGTCAACTAAACCATTGCCATTGCTTGAAGCTGCGCGGAGACGCTTTCGACTTCGCATTAAGAAAGACGTCCATCTCTAATGAGACATTCGACTTGAGAAGTGCATCTTTATTCTCTTTCTCCCGCATCATTCACTCTCGCCCGTCCTTCCGAGCATGGAACCGTGGCAGAGAACTCATGCTGCCTTGCTTGAGCGCTAGCTGGGTTCGCTCACTATATGCTGATTCGCTTCGCACCTTCCTTCCCTACTTATTAGTGCATCGGTCTGCGCTCTCTCTAAGCAAGATCCCCTCACTTGATCCCGCCCCGGTCCGGTCTCTTTCCCCAACTCAATGCGAAGAGGACTACCGCATGGAGCTTAGCAAGGAGCCAAGTTAAGTAGGCTACTTTATTTGACCCGCTTCGCTTCAATTGTTCATTCCGCTATTACTTTATTTTGCCCAAGATGTAGCTCCATTCCTCTCAGCTAGCTCTTCGGTTGCTCTCATCTCAGCTAGCTCTTCTATTTCCTTGCCTGGCTTGCTCTCCCGGCCTTGGACTAATGGCCTAACATCCCCAGTGCTATGCCCTGGTTCTCGGCTCTTGGACTTCGGCTCAATTGCTCTCTTCGGGGACCGGCATTCATTCATATAGTGGACCCCAGCTCTTCTGGGATAGGCACCCCAGCTTCGGTCAGGTGCACCTGATGGAGGAGCCGGTTTTTGGTCCTAATCTAATTTCGGTGGAGTAGGGCTCTCGGTCATCTCAGCTCGTTCTCCGCATGGGAGGCCTGCTCATTCATTCGTCACTTCTTGCTGGTGTGCTCGCTCCATCATTACTAGTGGCAGCGGAGAATCAGTAGTAGGGTCGCTCAATTCACTCCTCTATCAATGGGGCAAGCGGAGTCTTTAAAAGGAATGGTTGGCTCGCTTCAGCTCATGAGTTCAAGCCCACCTCTGGAGGAGTAGCCTCTCGGGGGAGTCCAAATAGCTGCCATGATAGGAGGATGGACTGATCCCAACTACGGAGCTAGCAACGGGAGCTCTTTTCTTTAGCGCTTCGGATCTGACCTCTGAGTGAGGCCTTCCTACTAGTCTCATTCGACAAAGCTCTTCGACGATTGCGAGCATGAAACTCAGCAATTATCTCGGGATAAAGAACTCATGCACTCCGCTACTTCAAGGATTGCACTCCGCTAGTCAGTCCGCTAGTCTCTCTACCGCATTTCGCCTTCTCCGACTTCGCGTCGCTAATTAGGTCAGTTAAGAAAGATAATAAAGCGTCTATGGCAAGCAATGGAAGCAATGGATGTCGAGAGGGAGGTCCCTAGAACTACATGGGCTCAGTAGTTAAAGGCGGGACGGGATGAGCTGAGGGAAGGAAGAGCAGAGCTCGGCTAGCAAGCGAAGTCGAGCAAGCTTCCGGGTCCGGGCTGCCGCACAGAGTTTAACGACTGACGCACTCCGGGCTCAGCTCCACGTATTTATTTTACCGCTTCGCTGAGCACTACTTTATTTGACCCGCTCCGCTCCGGGTTAGATTAGATTATAATGGAAGGGTTCATAGTTAGCGTCCGTACCTGCTCTAATATATAAGTAGAGGGCTTATCTCCTCTAGCTCCCTTGGTTGTCCTAGGGACCTCCGGTTTAGCTTAGCTAGATTCCTAGCAGTGGTTAGCTGTGGAGTGAGTGTAGCTCTAGAGTTCTTCCCTTCGTTCGGTTGGTTTCTGAGCTCTCTTCTCCGGCTCTGTCAGAGGACCTCAGCTCTTCGTCCTCTGCTCCTCACCTCAGTCCTCTTTTCATCCTAATCCCAGTAGTCTCCTGCATTGGAGAGAGGAAGTCACTAAACTACCAGCGCACTACCCTTCGCTTCGCACCTTTCTTGCCGCAGGCACAGACTTGAATGGAACCTCGTCTGCTCAGCAGTCCGCGTCCGCCATGAACATCACATCTACCTTTCATCCCTTCTCTAAGGCTCTTAGGACTCCTCGTGGGCAGGTAGACTCTCTCCTCGTTCTCTCCCCGTGTGATTACCAGCTGCTATACCTCTACAGCCTGAACTAGCGAATTGTCTGATGATGGGGATGCTTTCTTCAGTCCCGGTCTCTCAAGTCTCGGGGTGGATGGATATTCCCACGGCTCATTGGAGGTCTCGTCCTAGGGGAGTGTCACGGGTCGCTCCACTGGGCCTGAGGTTCAGCGGGACCAGCTATCGCATTCCACTCGCTCGGTCGGGATGCGCTCTCGTTGACTATCTTGATCGTTCGCGGCCAGACAAGAAAGATTAGATTAGCCCTCGCCAAGAGTGAGACCCCTGGGGATGGAAGCAGACACTCTCCCATTCACAACCAGAAGTAGATAGTGAACCGGACCCGGCTTCATTACTCTGAGCCCGCCTAACACTCTGGCGTACGTGAAGCCCAAAAGAAACCTTTGACTTAGCAGGATTATAGTGTTGCCCAGATAGGGAAGCATATTCAGACAAGATTTGGAAGAGGTGTCTACAATTCATGACAGATGCACGACAGAAAATAAGGACGTCGTCCGCATATAGCAAGTGAGACGGAAAGGAAAGACCCCTACCAGCTGAGATAGGCATAAGAGCTCCATTATTCACCGATATCCTCAGGTATCTACTGAGAACCTCCTCTGCAATGCAAAAGAGAATCGGCGACATGGGGTCGCCCTGCCATACACCCTGCTTGAAAAGGAAGGCCCTTAGGACTAAGGGGAAGGAAGCTTTATTTTGATTCGTCGTCCTATCGTAACTAAAGTCGAGTAGATCCCGAGTGCCACCGATATTGCTCTTGGAGGGCTAGTAGAAGGGCTTGATCCTACACTCGGTGAAAGGCGAGAAAGACCAGGTTCAAGGCGTAGAGAAAAGAAAGGCGATTCCCCTGATTCATTCACAAGAATTGCTGTCGAGCTGGGACCATGCAACATGCACCGAACCGCGCTTGCGAACGTCCCCGGACCAAATGAAATTCCGTATAGCAACCTCCATGTCTTTTAGTAGAGCTCCCGGCCAACGATAGGACATCATAGAATGAACAAAAGACCCCATAATCACCGATTCCACTAAAGAAATACGACCAGCCATGGAGAGGGTTGAACCTTTCCATCGTGCGAATTTTGCAAGAATACCATCTGCAAGAGGCTGGAAAAGAGCCCGACGAGGAGAGCCACAGAAAATAATAGGAACTCCAAGGTAGGTAAAAGGCAATGAGCCTTCAGGAATCCCCAACAGACGGCGAACTTGTCTACGGATTCTGGTGGTCGCATGACGGCCAAAATACGCGCGTGATTTGCTCGGATTAGAACATTGCCCGGAAATAGAGGCGTAGTCATTCAATATACGCAGTAGTTGACGACAGTTCGAAGGAGTCGCGCTGCAAAATCTCACAATGTCGTCAGCATACAGCAAATACGAAGGGCAGGTAAGACCCCGTCTCGCAAAACATACATGGACGAAGAAGGCCCTGTTGAGTCGAGTAGTCAATATAGCGAGACTAAACTCGTCCTCTCTTCAGCCATGCAAAATAATAATGGTGACAAGGGGTCTCCCTGTCTGACTCCTTGAGAACAAGATCAAAATCCCTCCGGCGATCCGAGAACGGAGATACGTGCAGATCTAAGGATAGTATCCACCCAACGGCAAAACGTGGGGGAGAAAGCCATTTGATGCAAGACAGAAAGGATCAAATCCCAGCTGAGCGTATCAAATGCTTTTCTAATGTCGATCTTGACTGCCATGTTACCCTCATCACAACGCCTGTGCAAGCAGTTAAAGCCTTCCGAGGCCATCGCTCTAAAGGGTCAGCTTGATGGCAGCTATCCTGCTCTGTTTGAGAGAATTGGTGTGGTTCGCTAGCTCTTTCTTTTGAGACGAATTCAATTCATTCGGAAGGCGGTCGTGATAGGGAAAGACCTTGCCTTATTACCAGGAAGGATAAAATGGGCCAAATCGCCTTCTAGAGAAGAAAGGCATACTTGACTATTTAATTAATGGGTGCATACTATTATACCTTATTCTTAAACCATTACCCTGGATTGCTAGCAGTGATAAATTCATATCTGATGAAGTTAGCTCAAAGCAAGAACACCCGAGGAAAGAGTCTTTCCCGATAGGGAGAGGTTAGGGGGTGGTAAGACATATTATAGCAATGTCCCTTTGTTAGCCCGGCAAGAGTGAATTCTTGTATTTTATGAAGACTAGCTTTCCTGCCCTGCCCTCTTTTTCTTACCTCCAATAGATAAGAAGCGCAAGGGTGGTATTCTGGGAGTGTTGCATGCCCCAATAGAAAGATTTATTAGACTATACCCAAGAGATAATAATACAAACTTTCATGCCCGAAACTCCAACTGAAGAAATCCACTTCCGGCAAAGACTTCAACTATGAGCTCGATTGTTCCCATAATGCGACTTAGGTTCCGTAGGAATCTTAAGTCTTAGACTTCTTACACCGGGACAAATGAAACTACTATATATGGAAAACTTCTACTCTCTCACCCTTTCCCACGGCCTATAGGAACCAGGCTATCGACGCAGCTAGACCGCTTTGCCCCTAAGTCCTCTCCTCCTAGCTCTTGTCTTTATCCGAAAGTGAAGCCACTTAGTCTTTGCTACGCACCTAAGCGTCTTTCTGACAGCTATCTTGCTAAATAAGTTTCTTTCTCACTCCCTTTCCTTCTTTACCTGGAGGAATTGGTTCTAACCTACTCGATATCTTCCTTGCGCTATAGGAAGTGCTTTCAGCAAAGGGAGAGGGGGGGATGAATAGCTATGAATCTTCCTTGAACCTTCTTTGAATTTGTATGCCTGTGATCTTGGATCTTTCCTGAGAAAGAAAGCATTCATATATATGGCCAGGTCACAGGAATGCTTCTTAGACTTCAAATTCCGAGTCCGTAACTCGAGCACTTTACTTAGCCCTAGCTCTTCCCTTCCTTTCAAGTAAAGGACTACGTTTTCTTGGTTTGTCTTTGTTAGCTACTGGAACTTCAACTTAATAAGGAATCTCGTAATTCCTTTCCCCATCCTGTTCCCAGGTTTGAAGTAGCTGCTTCGATAAGGACCAGGAATATTCAATCGCCCGGGAATCCTATTTTATTAAGTTCGGAAAGATCAAGCCAAGCTATTTGGCAAGGGCCTAGCGACGAGGGGATTGATTTGTTGAAGATCTAGATCTAACTGTTATTTTGACTTCTTTCTTGATGTGAATCATAGCTATTCAATCATTGCTTTTCCTGTTACAGATGCCAGTCTTTTTTCTGTTGATGCGGAAAAAAAAGCGCAGCTAGTCCTTTTCGGAGTAGGAGCAGTTAGGATAGGGTAAATCCCCTTCTTTCTCTGGTTTCAAAACCCCAACCGGTAACCAAAACAAACAAGCCAGCTTCGGTAGTCTTAGTAGCTTCAAAGGAATTGGTAGTATGTCTTGAATAGGAAAGCATTCAATGTATGAACTCAACCTATGTTCAAGAGCTTGAACAATGAAGTGAAAGCTCTAAGCTAGCTCTTCGATCCCAGCAATGGGTGTAATCGCTAACAAGCTATCAGGATACCTCAATCTGTCAACCAAAAGCTATGAACCGTACTCGTCTGGTTGTTCTTCCGAGAAGAGAAGGAGCTTAACTTGGTAAAGACTCCAACTTGATAATGGTTTCAAGGGACGGAATGAACTGTATCGTAAGAAAGAGGGACAGAGTCACTTTAGAGTAATGGTTCGATCACCACACCAGGGACTGAACCTAAGGATCTGTGGCCCTAGAGCCTGAGCCTGCTTGCCAGGTCTAGTCTATAATCCCAGGGATAAACCTTTTTACACTCAAGTAATCCAACCGCTATAAAGTGGAAAAAAAGATATGCTTGCTTGCTTGTAGGGGCTTACCTTTGCTTTAAGGAAGTTGTATATAAGAGAGACGAAACATTTATAGTTCTTGAAAGATGACTTCTCAGATTTATTGACTGACTGTTGACATGACGGACCGACAAACATTATAGACTGGCCGATGAGGTCTTAACCCTGTTGGCCGACGGTTCCCCGGGTTTCATCTTCCTCCGGCTCGTGTTTGAGCTCCCACTTGAGATGGACCACACGTCGCTATCGATGAATGATATTCATATATTTAATGATGGTATAGTAAGAATAGATCTTCACGTCGCTATCTTCCCGTCTACGTCGCAGTCGCTCTAACGAAACACTTATTCAACTTGAAAAGTCGAGTCAATTAAGCAGCAGTCGTTCACTTATTATTTCGCTATCGCTCGTCCGTTCATGGCATTGCAGTAAGTAGTCGAATATCTGAATGGCATATAAGTAATAATATAATATAAGTCAATAGTCGGCACCATTCACTCTTGGAATGAACTCTTTCCATTCACTCTTGGAATGCACGCGCCATGAACTTACACCATATTAGACTGTTGTTAGGGCTCTCCCATTAGCTGTAGAGCATCCAGTTCAAGCATTGAGGATGGCACCTTCTTACCTATCCCTAGGATTCCCTGTCGAAAATCAAATGAAAATCCCTTTTGCCTGGTGTCCGCCCCCTTCCGAGAACAGATTCATGCTACTTACTTTGGTTCTTTCACCGCGCACCGCGTCCTTATAAGGAAAATACCTCCAAAGCGGTTTTATAGAGTGATTCTTTCCTTGCATTGCTATAGGTTTCATTCTATCCCAGTTCTATAGGAAATACGTAAGACTAACAATAGTAGGCAGACAATCCGTTCTTTTCGTCTCATAGTCTTGAAAGCGGATTCCGGGGGAGAAGGGCTGCTCCTTTGAGAATGACCTAGCTATTTCACTTGCTTTCGGAAAACTCGGATACTCTTGCTTTACACTTCTTCGCTTCAGTCATGCATTCTCCTTTGTGATTCTATGTATTATTAATTAGAATAAGGGAGGACCCATATGAGGTAGGAAACTCTCAAGTACGGTTCCCACGGGAACAACTTATATTTGGCCCAAAGACGATCTTTCGACTGTTGCTTAGCGCAATTCAGATCAATATTTCTTTCTTTCCCGTCCCAGTTGCGTAACTCAGCTCTTTAGGAGGTTTCATCGGGTGAAAGTTCTTTAGTTGAAGTGTTGCCGGCTTAAGAAAGAGTTATTGATTCACCTAGCACCTATTCAAGAGGCACGGAGTGGTGAATGGCACAATTAATATTAGACTGCTTTTTGTCCCGACCGCTACGGGGATCAAACAGCAGAAGCAACACGTCGCGATGCTCGTACCTACATGAAAGGAGATGAAGAACTGGAAACAACAGACTCGTACGCTACGCCTTTCACCATGAGCTCACATGGAACTCTCTCTTCATCCCGACCTCATTAAAAGGTGGGTGCTAGGGTCCCACGGAGCGAAACTTTAATTGGAGTTGCTTTTCTTGCTGTCCTGTCCATATAAGAGGTAGGGAATTGATACTATAATAGGGTCCCCGTTCAAGCTGGTGACCTGTAGAGCTCAGGAGATGGACAAAGAGTGACGAGTACCCGCGGGAGAGGGACGAACGATAGTGACGTGTTTAGTGAAACTTGAAAGCCGGGAATTCCTTACAGTAATCGTTCGGAACAGAATGAAATTCAAGAGCTGACTCGTACTTGCACAACAAACTTCTAAAAGCGGGTGCCGGGGGTTCATAAGCCCTAACTGCCGCTGCCCTAACCTAACCGCTCCGTGGGCTTGCTCCTCTGCCCGTGCCCGGACTTGAGCAGCCTAACACTTCGCTAGAAAGTTCTTTATCTCCCGATTCTTCACTATCAACATCAACTTACGCGGAGCCTGCTGCTGTTAGATCCAATAATGAGTCCGCGTCCTTCTGTTACTTAGTCTTAGTGCCGCACGAGAGATGTTGTCTTAAGGGAAGCGGAAAAGCTTCTATTTGTATTATGTCCGCTCCCTTTTTTGAGTTTGAAGTGCCTACCTAACCGTTCTTCAACACGCAAGCAGAGGGGCAACAGAGTACAAATAACTGCGAACAGAAGGGACGAGCGAGAGCGCACCTGTCTTATTTAGAGCAAGATGCGACAGCGAAATGGAATTCGAGCTTTCCGTTTTTTAACTAATAATATTTAAGTAGAGTAATTAGACGGGTAGACGTGGAGAATCAGGCTTAGTGGATTCTTTCGGCTGCTATGAATTAGTTGTAGCTATTCGGAAGGTAAGACGCCATATTAGCATCAGTTTGCTTTCATCCTGTCCCTACCGATAAAGATAGAGCGAAGTTTCCATGGCATCTACTTATTGCTCCTCTTGAACCGGATAAAGAACTATTGAAGCAAGACCAGGAGAGCCCAGGACAGCTCACCGACCGAGCTCTCTCGCACAATCTCCCATGTTAGACTTTCCGACGCCCTTTCCATATTGATCGAGGAATGAACTCTTTTGCTACCTCCTTCTAAGAGGAATGAGTCTCTACCTTTCATTTCACCAAAAACTATCGGTGCGGAGTCCACTCCAACTATTTATTACTAGAGAGTAGTCTCTCAAGACCTATCGAGCCAAAGTGTAGTGTACGCCCGGGGGATCCCTTACTCAACTACAAATCTCTTTCTAATGCTTCTCGTGAATGGGACCCCGAAGACTCAATATGTTCGCTTTCTTTTGGGCATGGTTTCAAGTACGGCATTATATACGTTGATTTAGTAGCAGGTGCGGGGTGCCTAGTTAGACGCCTGAAGCAGATATAAGACTCATTCCTTCTGGCTATATTATATAGATATTTGCAGCAGTTGGATCCCTCCCGAGTCCAGTTCTTGCAAATCCTCTCCCAGCTGCTCCCAAAGAGTTAGGATAAGAAGGAGAGAATCAAACTCCGGTCGGGGTGCCGTACTATAATGAGTTTGAAGTGCCAGTAGAGGGGCGAGTGAAACGAACTGACTTAAGTATTTTCGAGCAAGAGTCATTCGATTAAATTGAGCGACAGCGCACTTACTTAAAAAGAGCAAGATGCGACAGCTAAATAATATTAGAGCGCGCTTCATTCGCTCCTGACTGTTGGATATGCCCAAATTTGCTGGGCGCGGGTCTTATCCCTATCGTGCTATGGAGAGGAGCTTAGAGAGTGTACGAGCTACATAGTTTACGCGAGAGAAAAGAAAAAGAAAAAGAGGGGGGCATATAAACAAAAAGCGCTTGTAACCTACCTAAACTCACCAAATATGGGGAATCATTGTCAAAGACGCTATATTCATACTTTAAAATAGGCCATTGGATCTTGTAAACTCTCCTGCGTTCGGGGCTTCGCTCGGGTCTCGCTTGGGACATCCGTCCGGACTTCGGCACTAGACCTGGGACTGGGAAAAGAAAAGAGGACGTAAGGAAATCGTCTTCAATGGCTTCATTCCTAGTGCGCTGATTCGATAACTTAAGTAACTTAGTGCAAGAATGTCATTGATAAAAATGCAACAACAAATGAACTCTTTCCCGTGGGTTCCGCTACTAAATATGATTGTCGAGCTACCGAGCGTATGATTATAAGTCTTCTCCACGTCTTAACGTCGCTCCGCTCGTCCCTCTCGCTTACTTGAACCTATCCGAACCCTATGTAATGAGTTTAGTACTCGTCTGTTCTTTCTGGTTTGATCTCCATCTCCGGAACTCGTCTTGGGGCTTCTTAATTAAATTAGTGCTCTTTCCGCTAGTCCTTTTTAATGAACTCTTTTCCGTGGGTAGTGAATGCCATATAGCTATGAACTTCAAAATCATTCCCATTCACAGGAGCTGCTTTAGGCTACAACTAATCTTCTCTATCCATTCCATCTTAAGAACTAGGAAGTGAAAGTGAAGGGCCGAGGACTCTTGTTCTGGTGGAGGCGACGTGACTGAGACTGAAAGAAGAGAGAGATTGGCTGAGTGTGAAGTCGGGACACAGCCATTCACTCTTTTCTAACTTCCTGACGACCCAACCTCGGCTATTGCTTTCTTATTGCCTGGCTCGTGCTTGTTCGCTGGTCAACCAACGTCTTTCCAGTTCTTCTTCCCAGCAAACGGAGGAAGCTAGAATCACCGTGAAGAGCATGCAGGTTTCTGAAAGAAAGGGGCGAGCGATAGCGACGTGGAAAGCAAGTTAGAGATAAGATAGGAGTACGGGAGAAGACGAGACTCGACGTCTTGTGATGACTCCCTTGACTAAGGGAAGGTGACTCGTTGGAGCTTGCTTTGTAGAGTTTAGTCATCCTCGCTCGCTCATCCCACTGAAACTATAAGACAATTCAATTCCCTCTCGCAGCACTAAAGTCAAGCTCAATCTTTCTTGTCCCTTCTTCTCTTCGAGACCTAATCCCTCCGTGCCCAACTCATTTCCGAGGAGTAAGAATCTTATCTTATAGAAGAGATAGCTGGCAGAATAGTCAATAAGATAAGAAGCTTCCTCACTCTTAAACTCGAAACTGACAGGGAGAAAAAGAGAAGAAGAAGGCTACCCGTATGGAACCTAAGAGCAGTAGCCCGCCTCAAGTCCAGCTGAATAGGAAGTTGAAGGCCAAGAGGCTAGTGCCGGGGAAGGGGGATGGTGACTAAGAATAAGATAATCAAGGGTTTGATGTCCTTTGTTTTCCAGTCAGGCTTAGTAGAATGCCATGTTGACTGATTATGGAGAAGATTCCACTAATAGTGCTGCGCCCAGTCGGACTCGGACCTGACCTCTACCCATCCTCTAGCTCCTCTACCCATTGGCTCTTCTCTGATTGGGGTTGCCCCTCCTTCCTTCCATACTTTATTGAGATTTCTGCCTAGTCCGAATCTAGCTCTATATGGATAGTCAAGTAAGCAATGAATGAATGTGCTCGACTCACCCTCTTGGCTATGATAGTTTCATCAGTTCTGCTCTTTGCTTCATTACATCTCGACCCCGTAAGGAAGAAGACCTTTCGTGAGAACCTATCCTGACCTCCCCTGCAGACTAGATAGAATCCCAATCCTTCCTTAGGGAGAAAGAATTGAACCATTGTCTCACGGACACTGCCCCTAATAAAGAACCTTTCGAAGATAAGATCACTTTCCGGCCTTCGTAGCCCTCTCCCTCTATAGTAAGTAATAGATCTTAGATTATTCCAGTCTCCTAAGCTCTGGGGATGTTAGGCTTTAATAAGTAAGGGGTTTGATCCCACTCCTAAACCTATTCAACAAGGTACGGAAAGGGCAGAGAATAGGAGCCCAACCGTGAGGGATGAGCGTGCCTGTTGTAGCAGTAGAGCTCGCCAGGCCAAGCCTGCTAATTCATCCACAAAAGCCATAGAGAGGGAAGGAAAGCACTCAACTATTCAACTAGATACCATGATGGGGTAGGAAGAAGGGCTCAACCGAAGGGCATGAAAGAAAGGAAGAGTTAAGGGCTAAAGGAGCGGGTTCAATTTCCAAAGAGGGGAGGAGCCGAGAAAGACTCGTTACCTATTGCATTCGCTGAGGCGGGAGAGGAGCAAGCTCCACAGCGCTCCCGCCTCATCTCATATTGACTGAAGCCCCGAGGAGTGAGTCTAGTTTCTTTGCCCTCCGCCTGGGGGACAGGCTATCAGCCGTGTCCGCGTCGTTATCACTCGCTCCTCCTCTCTCTCATTCCCGATCCAAAGTACCGTTCCACTAGCAGTCCAAAGTACCGGGCTTCCCAGGGAAGAGTTTCGATTGGCTGATGGCTGACCTTGGATTAGTTTCGAGCTTGGCTGATGGCAGAAACCGTCCTTCGCACTCGCACACACCTACCTACTGGGATCTTTGCCCTACCTAACTATACCTGCGAGAACTACCACGGGAATTGAGAACCTGAGATGAGATCAGGGGCCTTCCCTTTCGCGGCCTGCGACCTCTACTACGCACGCAATGAGCCATTGGGATTGTGCACGCACATGCTCTTCGCCGAGTCCTCTCTTATCATATCAGCCCTCCCTAACCAGACGGGACGGGGGACTTCTCCGCCGAGCTTCCCTGGTCTGATCTTCCTTAGGAGGCCTGGCCTCGTCTCCATCTCACGCACGGACTGGACAAGATAACTTAGAGTCTCACGGACTACAGACAGAACTACCCGATTTAGAGAGGTGAGATGGTTCTCAGGAGCAAGAGACCTCACGACCTCATCCGCACCTACGCACAGAGCCTATCTATGTGGGATCCGGATCCGGTCCGCTCGCTGCATCGCTGGTTCCGCTCGTTAGCTTGTGTGGTTCCCTCTGTTCTCTGCTCTGGTTCTTTCGGTTGTGCTCCGCAGCCGTTCATATGAGCCTCGGTCGGTCGGTTGGGCAGGCGTTCAACTGTGGATCAGTCCGTAGCGCTCCCGTTCCATCCGTTCTATCTGTGGATCCGTCCGTTCGTAGGGTTCCGCGTAGCGTTCCGTTGAGTTGGTTCTCTGTTCCGTTCCTTCCGTTCGGTTGTTTCGCTCACTGCTTGTTGCCAGGTAAGTTGAACTGACTTAACTCCTTCAAGAGCAGACAGTGCTTGGAAATAGAATAGTGATTAGGGACCTCTAATCTCCTCTCATTATCCTTTATCGGGGGGAGACCTCTCTTTCAAGGGATCTTATTCACCAACTTGATCTGTGGAGGCGCTGCTCCTCATTCACATAGGAGTGGAAGCCAACCTTATTATTTCCAGTGACGCACTATAATTCGTTAAGTAGAGGATCCAGATTCACCCAATGGCGCTATAGGAAATTATTGGAAGAGAGCTAGCGGAGTTTGGTCAAGAACTACTTGCTCGCACGTGCCCACATCCTCCATTCAATCCTCTGCCCATTAGGATCGGCACGGGCGGGACACATCCAGTACGCGAGGTCTAGAGATTGGTCTGATCCGCAAACCCAACATTCTAACTTCACTTTAACACCCGCGGGGCAAGAGGGAGTAGAGGGGCGAGTTAAACTAAGCGGAGGGATTGATCCATGACATGATGGAATAAGTTTAGCAAGGTCCAAAAGAAGGGAAAAATGAAGGAAAAAGAAGGCCCGAGGTAACGACGGGGAGTAAGATCCCTCTTTCGGGTCATTCTTCAAGACTCTTCTTATGGTTAAAATAAGAAATAAGCCAGAAAAGAGGCGCTAAATCAATGATAAATTCACGACTTTCATCAAGTGATTTGCAAGCGATATTTCGAATATCACAGTAGCTTAACACAGAGATTTAGTACCTAAACGAGGAAGGGCAGCAAGGTGAGGGCTCACCTCGTCGGAGAATGAGTTGCCCCATATCCAATCAAGAACCCTTGGGACCTGGGATACCTCCTTACTTTCTTTGTGCTTCCTCATCCGACCCACGCCCTCTTTAATCTCTTCCCTTTGCGGATGATAAAGAAAGCGGGGTCCTTCCTCACAGAGTCCAGAGCTACTGTTAGAAAAAGGCAAAGAAGACTGACAAGGCTAAGCCCGGGCCGACCTGCAAGAATGACTCCTCCCAACATTATTCTAAGAATCACTCTCCAACTACTTGAAGGGTGAAAGAAGATCCCTCACCCAAACAGATTCTTCTTTACCTCGGCACTTTTCTTCATCCGCCTTTAATAGAAAACCCGATGCCAATTCCCAAGACCCCTATCCTCTCCCGGTCGAGCATATCGAACGAACTTCAAAGCTAAGATATAGAATAGAACTTAGATAACGAAGGGCCCTGATCCCTACAGGCATAAATGTGTAGCTGTCGCGGGGGCTCCTCGTCTCTTTCAACATCTCTGAGGGAAAAGATGGATTGGCTTTCCTTTCTTTTATCAGATGCTCCAAGTCAAGGCGATAAACTTGCGAATGAAAGGCCTCTTGCCAATGAACTGATTTTGCCATCTCCTCTCGCTAACTAAGGCTCCATACTTTATATTTAATTAAGAGTGAACTTCCGCGTCTATCATCCGCAATCGCTTTAGCTGGGAAGGAGGATCTCATACTTTATATTTAATTAAGAAGCAAGTGACAGTTCTCGGCTTAAGAACAGGTCTCCCCTCTCGGAGAAGACTGCTGGGCACGAGTCCCCTTTCCATGATAGAGTAGCTGGCCCAGGACTTAATAGCAGATAGAGATGCTTTGCTTATGCATGTGGGACCCTTCCTTATTGAAGAAGTATTCAACATGGAAAGCCCTACCTATTATTGATTCCCAGCTGCCGGGCCGGGCCCTCATTATTAAAGAAAGGATTCCCACCACATCATCTAAGTTCTGAATGGTCTTGGTCAATCCACCTAAGCACTGCTCTTATAGTTCCATATCCTCCCATATCTACGAGTACGATTCTGAACCTCGAGTGAGTCTCATAAGCAATAAGGGGACTTCAGAAATTGATGAATACGCTTGACAGTGGAGGAAGGTAACCCCGCTCTCTTTCCATAAATAGGTCGACTCGATTTAGCGTAGGATGCCAATCATAGGATTACGTGTTCAACAGGAGTAGCATACATGCCCGTCTAGATTCCTACTTCTTAGTTAACCGACCGACGCCCTTCTCTATTCCTACTTTTCTGTGTTCAACTCCCGTCTCTATTCCTCCTTTTCTGTGTTCAACAGTAGTCTCATTTCTGCCTATTTTATTTTGATAGTAGGAGTGGGACTGAAGAAGCGAGTGCGAGTAGGAGTGGGACTGAAGCACTAGACCCGGACTGATCGGTGAGTGATAGATGCCCGGGAAGGCAAATGGATAAACTCCTCTGCGGGGTCATCCTCAGAAGGGCGCCAACATTGATCCAAGCGAAATCCGAGGTGCGGTACTGAAATCCGAGGTGCGGTAAAGAAAGAGGCGGGGAGGAAGTCGGGTAGTACGGGCCCAATCTCCTGGTCTGGCACTGACTAGTCTATCTTATCTCATCGGGAAGGTCAGGCAGTCAAGTCTCTATCGTCTCAGGCTGTGCGAAGTCAGTGGAGTGGGGGTAGGCCGTGCAAGGTGTGATGGAGAGATATAGCTAGGTCAGGCATTGCGTTAGATCAGCCAGGTGAGGTTCTCTTCCCATCCCAGACATGGAGATAGTCTGGCTCGGGATCGGAAGTTCAATCGACAAGGCAGGGAGTTCAAAAGAGATTAGATGATCTGAGTTCTCCGTGCCAATTATCAGAGTGAAGAGTGAAAATGAGATGAGGGCCACTCGCTCGCAGCCGATTCATGATTTGAATTGAATTGACTTATATGGTCGGCTCGTTCATTCCACTCGCTGCCGATCCGATTACTTTCATTATATAGAGTGGAGCCTAGCCATTTCTTGCACAAGCACCTACCCAGAAGAGATGGTTGCACTCACTCTAGCTTCTTTTATTCTTTTCTTCAAATCTTTCCACTGTTGTCAACTTTTCTACGTCAACTATGAAATTAGGAGCCGAGCCCGGACTGAATTCATCCCTATTCCACTCCCCGCCTATGAATCAGAGAAGAGGAGCGAGTAGGATAATCGGACTTAAGCTGCCATGCATCGAGTGAGATACTGGAGGATAAAGAACTGAACAAGAGAGAAGATCAATTCAGAGAACACAGACAAGTAAGAAAGCGAGACAAGAGGAGGACCAAACAAAACAATAGTCCTAGGCTCCGGTAGCGACGCTGGCACAGTTGATTCTGGAAGGTATTCGACTGTCAATTCATTCAGGTAGGGCAGGGCATGCGATCTCCGAGTAAGGACCGGCCTCGTGTCAGTCGTACGGGCCATTCAAGATGGAATAGACCCAAGCGTCGAGTCAGCGAAGGATAGTAGCGGCAGAGATTCCTTCTCCAAGGCAGAGGGCAGAGAGAGGTCAGCTATCATCCCATCCAAGGACAGCCAGAATAAGATCGATCAGCACGCCACTGCTAGCCCACCTTTTCAATGGTTGCTTACGAAGCTCGGTACCATAGGGAGGCTCATTAATTATAATATTTAAATAGTAGAGCCGACCCGACCTTCTCTGAGGTGCGAGTGATGCGGACAAAGAACTCATGCTCATTCGTGCTCATTCGCCAGCGTCCCCCTTTCCACCTAGGAGTGGGGAGAATGAAACCGTAGACTGGTCCTCCGCAGATGAGTCCTGTCCTCACGTTGCGTTGGCGTCGCTGTCGGGTTGCTTCAATTGCTTCGATCGTTTGTTTGCAGAGGCTACTTTCATTTCATTCTTTTCTTTCACGTCGCTGTCGCTCTTCTCTGCCCTTGCGAACTGCATTCGGTCCGACCTCTGCCTCTCCTTCTTCTCCGCCGACCACAACTCATTCTTATGAATCGACTCCCCGAACTATTAAATTATAGAACCGACCTCTCATCCCCGTGCCTATGAACTCAGCCTGGGACAACCCGCTCTACTCTCTCTTTCTCATTGGTTGGGCCGAATCCACTTAAGCATGGGAATCTAAGGACTTGAACTCGGGAGCATCAAATGGAAGATCCGTTTCCAGTTCAGAGTGCTTTAATTCCTTTCATGCGGACGGGTCGTCCTCTCTCCCTCTCCCTACCCCGAACGGTTCGCAGGCACAGAATTAATGAACTGAGGTTAGTCTGGGCTCAGATTCGCGGAGGAAGAGGTGCTATAACATAACCAATGCATGCCTATGCCACTAATGCGAAGGAAGGCTTTGATCGGACTGCCGGGACTAACCCGACTGAGAACTATACCTCTCCTCCCGCACGCCAATGACCTTGAACTGCTAGTCAGGACTGAGAACTACCATCTCAAGACTCTCTCCATTCTAGCCACGCATGCCTAGCCAAGAGAGCAGACAAAGTGTAGCGAAGAAGAATCATCCTATCTTCCCCGGACCGAAAGATCAGATCGGCAGCCGACCGTGAATATGAGAAGCGGAATGTGGCAGTCAAAGGAGACGCAATCATACTATAAGCGCAGCAAGATCATAGGACCTTCTTTCACTTGGCTCCGTGGGGAGCTCTCTCTATCGAATCGTTCTTTCTTGTCAGTTCTCAGTTGAATCATCAATCGACCTCTGAATCAAAGATCCCTTGCACGGGTTCTCTTCCCCGACTGGGCTGACTCGTCATATCAACAAAAGAATAGCCCACGTAGCGGACCCCTTCCGCAGCCCATCTTGATAATGCCGAGCCGACTGCTCCGGCTCCGACTTCCGGTGCCACTAATGTTATTGTTCGCTGCCAAGTCACGATGCTGCCCTCTTCGCTACTTCTCCTCTCCACCAACTTAGGTCTCCTGTACTAGGTCTCCAACTGCTCTGACCAAGACTACCCTTTTGGGGCAATTTACGACTACTTATAATTTCGGGGCCATTTATACAGCACCAGTCGTGAATGGAAAGATAAAGAGTCTCTTTTGCCCGGGGCAGCCCTATTACAATAATAGTATTCCGAGTTCTTGCTTGAGAGTGAACCGCAGCAACAGTAACAGAGGATAAATTGAAACTTTATTTGATACAACAAAGAATTTAGATTTGAACTTCAAATTCACGACTTACAATATATGGGTCTCTCCCTTCTGCCCCTACCCCTATGAGTCGAATACTCATTTTTCTGTTGGAGGAGACCAAAAGCATGGCCTTATTCCAGTGAAGCCTGGAGTTAAGGTGAGGGCTGATCTTTTCTTTCGAGGGTTGAAGACAAGAGAAGAAAGAGCAATCAAAGCCATTGGGGTAGGGTCATGCACCTGCTATGCCGACACGTGGTAATGCATTATTGGACGGCTACGGCGCATACGATTTCCAACAATGTTAGAATTAATCAACTCAAAAGCAATTTTCATCCAAAAATACGGGGTTTTTGCAACTGTATCGATTGAAACTATAGATATTGGGGCTTTCGCTCCAACAATCAGTTAATCAGTCAGTAGCGGAGTAGTCCAATTTCCTAGCCCTAGCAGAAGAAGCCTCTTTCGCCTTGTCTAGGTTACGCTTTACTACCAAAGACTACTTAGAAAGGGACGCTTTGTGTGCGCTCTCCACACGCCGGAAAGGATGTTTCGCTCGCTCCTTTCCAGCTCGCTCATTTATTACCACACCAACTGCATGTGCAAAATCCGGTCTTGTCTTAGAGAGGTCTCGTATCAGCTAAAAGCGGAACCTTAATCAGTCAAGCAAGAGGTGCGACAGCTCATTAGATGTCGAATTTGCGAAGAATAGAACTATACGAATGGATAAGGAATGATTATATAAATGGCTAGGTTAGACTGGCTAATCGCTACGCCCTTTTTCACTCCTAAATTAAATAAGTTAAGCGTCACTCATACTTGGCTTTCCAGCTTTGACTTCTGTGACTATTTGCCTTCCTCTTCCGCTTCCGCCATAAGCGCAGGGCTGACTTCCTTCTTCTTTAGGATTCATCTTTGAGTCTAGTGATAGGTAAACCTTCGAGGGAAGGAATCCGGCTTTCACATTAGGATGACATTCTTTTTATCCGAATAGCAAGGCTTGCTAACTAGGAGGATAGCTTATGCCATAAGTAGAGAGACCTTCGACACACCTTCGGAAGATTAAGGCACAACTCCTAACTCACTAATTCTCACAACAGTTAGTCGACCGGGAAGACCTAACTAACACTCGCATCATTGGGAAACTATCAGACTCGGCAAAGTCACTGACGTCTGGCAACTACAATCAAACAATGGTCACTCCTAGTTTGAGTCGTCGAAGGCAAGGCAGCGAGTGAAGGTAGAAGAAGAGGAAAACTATGTTGACGACTTTTAGCTACAAGCCCTGTTGGCCTAATTAAGCCAACTTGAAGGCCCACTAGGGTGCTCTCATCGGATTGGGTATGGGATAGGAGGCCTATACATCAAATTCATAGCATAGCTGGCATTGCATAGCAGGTGTGTGACTGGAATAGCTGCTGTATTACTTTGTATTGTCTCTTAGCAAGACCTTATCAAGTAGTTGTTCTTTTAAGGTTTCCCTTGTGACTGATTTCTTCTCTAAAAATGGTAGAGTCACAGGTCAGTAGAGCAGTTGTATGGCTTTCATAGCGTTTAGTAGTTGTAGGGATAGGTAGCTACAAGTAGTGCGTCGAAACATAGCTACCCCTTCTTAAGGCAAGAGTGCGTCGAAGAGATAGCTATCCAAAGGAGCAGCAGTATACGCAAGGTCTAAGCCTTACATAGTTGTCTTTGTCTCCTCGGTGCCCCCTCCCTCTTATTCTTCCTCTGTAACAGCTGCCTCGCTAGCGAAGGCTCGAACAAGCCCTGAGCGAGCTGAGTGCTTAGCACAAAATTAGTAGCACCACTTCTACCACTTGCATAGCATATCGGTAGTAGCTACAAGACAAAGAACTAACTCGACGAACGCAAGAGAAGTGCTTTTCAAAAGGTAGAGCTACAAGAAAGCATCTACTGAGCTAACCATCTAATCTAAGCAGTAGCATCTCAACTCAAGGAAGAGCTTTCCCACAAGAGGAAAGAGTCTCTATCTACACAGTTAGCTGCCCCTACTTTTTGATATTGCAAGGGATAGGTTGGCTCCTAGGCTAAAGCAACGGTACAACAGGCGATGTTATCAGCGATGCCTCGCCGCATGGAATGTTATTTCCTCTGGGCTCTGGAATGGAAGAATTGGTTCAGCATCAACCCCGGTATCCTTTCTCCTCTGACCGGAAGCTGGCTTGCTCTCCTTCGGACCTTCCCTAAGGCGCGGTTTTGGGGCAATCTAAGCCCGAGCCCCAGTTCCAAGGCCTAACCCCACCTGCTTTTAGTTTTGTATCGATCACTTATAAAAAAAGAGATCTTTCTCTTCCCTCTTTCGAGCATAGTCAGTATATCTAGCTCTCATGCATCCTAGGGTAAGCTGTGTACTAAGACACCTTTTGTCTTTGCTTAACACACTCCCCCACATTTTCCAGCTATATCTCAGGTTCGAACAGGTCGTCTTCAGGGCAAGTCCTGGCTCGGCCGTAAGGTCAACCAAGACAGACAAACCCGCCAAGCCGAGTAGGCAGTTAGATTAGGAAGCCTGAATACGGAAGCGGACTTAGTCTCAATCATCTTTTTTTGTTTGGTCAGAACAAGGAAAAAGCCTATGTGGTGGGTTCGACTCCCACAGGAGCGCACATTAATTACCAATTACCAATCAGCTGCTTTTCATTCAAGGAAGGGCATGATTGTTTCTACTATGAAATTTCAATTATTTCGCGGTCCTGATTGAATGAATCCACTATTTTATTTCATAGTAAATTAATCGGCTATATGTATGGGTATAGCATATATTTTTCAAGTGCGAGAGATTTCCGCGGCCTGTAACACATGGTTATCAAGCCGTGAAGGCCCCTACTCTAAATTTACTGATTTACAAACCTACCGTAGGCCCTATGGGCAAATTAAATGGGGAAATTAAATAGCAAAAGGAAATTTTTTAATTTCTAAGATCGGAGGTCCTAGAACCTGAGGAGAGAGCGCTAACAACCTGTTCAGTTGATCTCAAAGAGCCAACCGAACCGAGGTCGGTGGAAAAAGATTAGGTAAGCATCCAAACCAGCATCAACCGAACTAACATATCCAGTTTATCTCGCAACATCTCTAGTTAGTTTATCCTGAAGCAGCATTTCTCGAAATAGCATTCCCATAAGCAAGCAGAGAAAGAAAGAAGAGTCTCCATCCCTAGTCGACTTTCTCTTGGTCCAGACCAGACGAGTTGCCATTTCCCTAGATGTCGTACCAGTGGAAGAAAAGATTAGGAAAGTCCCTGTGAGTAAACCCTGTCTATCAGTCTCCTTCTTTTACTGTGAGCAATCCTGTGGCAAGTTACAATGTTCCTTCTTTGGGATTCTATCCAGTCTTCAGTATCCCGCTACCTAAGACTACCTTGTTACGAATCAAAGATGGGATTCCACTCGAGATCACACGAAAGAGGTTCGCAGGACCCGAAACTTCCACATTCTTGTCACGAGCTGGGCTGCTCCACTTCTTTCTGAATCTCCCCCGGGTGAGCCATTGAAAGTCTCCCTCGCATCCCAACTCCAGATTGGGGTAAGATAAGAGGCCCCACTACTCTTAGTCACTAGGATTAGGCCCCACTACGGCACTTCCACTAAGATTAGGTCCCACTACGTACGGCACTTAGATCGTCCCTTCGCGCCTTGAGTTCCGATCTTCAATCAAAAAGAATAGTAGAAATAGATAAGAACGAGACAAATGATGCGATAGATGATAGAGAAAGAAGCTCGCTCTAACCTCGACCATTGTTGTGTTGGCCGCTCTCCTATAATATAATTAGAAGAATGAATCGGCTAAAGTACCGCGTAGTGTAGTGAGGCAATCTCCGCTACTTCGCTGCGCTCAACTGTTGCCCTTCTGATCCCGAGCCCGACCGAGCCAGACTAGAACTATCTCACCTATCTGCTTGGTCTTTCCTTCTTCGGAGCCGACCAGAAGATTGGAAGGAGTCCGCTTTCCCAAGCCCGGTCGAGAGAAAGTTCCCGTAAGCGTCAATTTGACCATTTCAGAATGAACAGATCAGATCCAAGGCATACCGAACCGCACCAGAACTTAAAGAAAAGCTTCTCGACCGCATGCTATCTATGATGCTTACAGGGAGAGTGCCCTCACAGGGGAAATGAGTCCTGCCACAAGGTCCCAATCCTGTCTTGAGAAGCCCGCTAATTTCTTTGTATAACTATACTTGGGCTCTACCGGGAAAAGACAAAGAGTTGAGTGACTTTGCCTACGAGCACCTATCCTCGGAGTCACGGGAAAAATGGGAGGTTGGTCGGTTGCCACTCTTTGGAATCAGCCGATCATGCCCATCTCTCCCAATGATGCAATCTGTCTAGTTCTCACTCTAGACTATCATAGCTCAGTTCAGTAAAAGAGAGCTTCCATAGAAATAGAATCTAAATAGAAGCTGGGCGGAAGATCAACTGACTCATCGAACTGTGCAGCTACTAGTCCCAATGGCATCTTGTCCGGATAAAGGTGCGAAGCGAAGAGTTCAATCTGGCTTTGACTCTTTAGCAAAGTAACCTGGACCTTTGCCCCATAGGAATACTGAAGCTGGAACTTGATTAGGTCCCGAGACCCGCGCCAGGCCCGTTCATAGGTCATTTAGTCAACGGTCATTGGCCCGTTCATGAAGCGCATGTTGACAGAAGTATATGGAGGACTCAAGTCTTCGGCTCCGGACTACTGAGTTCGTGGTTCGATCTCTCCCTTCCGGTCTCATCTGTCAAGTATGTTATCTTGCGGTCGGTTGGTGCTCAATCCTCAAATAGAGAGAATGGCACGTAGGGAAGAGTGAAACTTGATAGAAGTTCTCTATCGGCTAGCTAACTACTCTAGATCTGATAGACTTAACCATCAATAGGCTTAGACCTTTCGAGAGGGATATTGATTGGGCCGGAGTGTATACCAGAAGTGCCGATGTCTTTCGATGATGTTTAGCACTTATTCATCACTACATTTGTTTGAATACACGGTACTCGGTCTGTCGAGAAGGCTAGGAGCCTCCTCTTCTAATCTAATGGAAGAGAAGGAAATGAGCGCCATCTCTGAGCTCTCTGTGCTATTGGTAGACCTTACTACGGGGAGCTATGCTAGATAGGAGGTCATGTTCTGAGGGTCGTGCTAACAATCGATGACTGATTTGTCTCTTTTAGGTCCATCTATTCTTTTTTTTTTTTTTCTCACCTTTCGCTCTTCTCCTTTTCATTCAAACTCTACCCCGGGGAGCGCGTCACCATTCTTTGCCCCTTCTGGATGCAATTTCAAGTATTCGACGAGCTCACTCTTAATCAAGAGGGCCACAAACCTATTTGAATTGAGCCGGAGCTGCTGCCCTCTATCGCTTATATCCGCTCGCACAGATCATATTATAATGACTTCGGAGGAGAGAGAGATAGAAATAGATTTTTATAAAATATCTTTCTGTAGCTGTTGGCAAAGAACCTAACTCGGCTTGACCGATTGTACCATTCATCATTCAGATATAAGATCGGGAAAGATACTGAACGCTATCAAATTCCTCCCTACTCGCTCGGTACCTCCAGCTTTCTATCTCTTTCTATAAGATGAGAATCTCACTCGCCCTCCCTGCACTTCTACTCTTTCCCCAGGTGCGTAGCAAAGTTTGATTCAGGAATGGGGATTCCAACCAAATCAACTGACATGGATTCACCAACAAAGAGGTGTGTGTGGAGGAGAGTAGTCTTCAAAAAGAACTAAGGAGTGTCCTGGACTGACCCAACGATTGAGAGCTAGGGAAGCAGACTGAGACTCAAATAGGAACTAGGGACTATGAGTGCATCAAGAGTCACTTTGAGGCCCTACCACAAGGTGCATCTGCTCTCGACTCCTAGGAGTAGGTCTCGGTCTAGAAAAGACTCAGCAGATATTAAAAGGTTGAGGCGGGGAAGAGGCAGCATCGGAGTCCATTAAGTAGATGGAATTCCTGCTGCAGAATCTGATAACATCGGAGACAGCAGGGTGCGTGGCTAAGGCTAAGGGCCGGGAGGACCTTCTCTCTTGCTTTCTTTAGATAAAGAGTTCTAATGAAGTGAAGAATGAAAAAGACACTCTGGAGCGGTGCCCAGCCCAGGCCTACTTCTTTTTACGCTGCTCCGGATTGAACAGAAGTCAATCATGATTCTGAAGCCGGGACGGTTCATTGAGTGCCTATAGAGTATAGAGGAGTGAATAGTGGACCCGGGTCCACTTAAGCATCTTTGGAATCTAACTAATTGGATTGGGCTGCGTATGCTGGCTCCCTTATCTTAGGTGCCGGCGACCAGGTGACAATAGTTTTCCTCGGTGGTCAAAGAAGACTGAAGGCTACCTTCGATCTTGCTAGCGGATTCTTGGATCGCACGCTCTACAGCACCATACAGAGGGACTCGGAGCTTTAGAAGTGACGCGTAGCGCTCGGGAGTTCTTTGTGAATCTTCATGGGCTGGTAAGTAGGAGATAGGGGGAAGAGCAGAAGTTGACTCCGTCACGCTTCTAGCAAGCCCACGGAGCGGTCTGACTTCTATGGCAGGCTCCCTTATAAGAGCAAAGTCTATCTATCACGTACTATAATAGAAATGACCTTCGTTCGGTATAAGAAAGAGCACTCTCAGCTAGCGCTACCTTTCCTCCCTCTTCTTTTCTTGGTAGTTGCTCTCAGCAGATACTCTATTGCATGAACTGGTTAGGGATCCACACATATCAATAGAAGACACTCCAAGCAAGAGGTGCAAGGGACGAGACTCTCTAGTTATAGAGAGGTGGAGGAACTTGCTTGCCTTCATTATAGGTCACAGACAGCAAAGCTGGGCACTCTTCTTTCTCTGGAGGGCCCATAAGAAGCTGCCGATCGAGTAGGAGAAGGCTTGACTCCTCTCGTCTAGAGCAGCTCCTCAACTCATGACTATATGGAATAGATGAGAGACTCACTCTCTATATATTGCCTCATTCATTTGCCCTACTTGTCTCTGAGTCCAATGATCATTCCATGTTTATGCGCACCTACGAGGGAGCCCTAGCCTTGTGCCCCGGCTACTAAGTTCTTATCTCTTATAATAGGAGATACTTAGCTTCTTACGGTGTGAAAGAAAGGGACGAGAAAGAAGGAAGGGAATATCTGCTTTGCAAAGATGAGGCTCCGAAGGGCTCAGAACTATTGAAAAGAGGAGTGATGGAGAATAGGGGTAGCGCTCTAGGGGTAATATTCTTTGAATCAAGGGTCTTGCTTAGTCTTGTCTGAATCGGGTCGTGGATGATGTCACACCATGCAGTCAAATATGTGATGAATTTGTGTACTCATTTATCATACAATTGAGACTATGGTCTCACTCGCTTCAGGTCTTCAGCCCGACTTCCACCAGTTGGGTGGGGTCTGATCCCATTTATTCAAAAGGTCAATTCATCTCTTACTGGGACTCTTATGCCGTCTCGCCTCTCCCTGTCATTTGCTGGTGTGCCTGTGAAAAGTCTCTTGTCTGGTCCCGGCTGAAGCTGTGGATTATGATCTTCCCGGTCGGGTGCCATGCACCCATTCGTGGCTTACATGACCGTGAGACCCTCGTTCGGTAGCTATTATCACATCAATTCAATGATAACATTGTGCTATGCATGATATTCATCTATGCAGTTGACATCTATAGTGCTCGCTTGTTCATGTAATTAGCCCGATCTTAGTCCGCTTGTATCACTGGGAATATCACTGATAAAAGAAAAATGCTTTGCTGAGAGATGAAAGAGAGTTAGATTCTATTTTGATATAGTTAGCGAGAGAGGGAGGCAATCCATCCTTTGAAGTTAAGAAAAGAAAGGTGGACCATTTGATTGACACGTGACGCGTGAGTGATCGCAGGTTCTCTGTCTGGCTCTATGGGCAGAGCTATGTATAGAGGTAGCTTTCTTTCTTGTACGGGAAGCCCCAGAAGTATACCACTATCATGCGTCATGCTCTTCACATGCCTCAACAAGAGGTTCCTGAACGAGAGAAGAAAAGAGGGCAAGACTCAATAACCAAGATCTGAATCTGAGAGCTATAAGAGAATCGGACGTCCTTCATATGCAACGGGGGGCAGGTTCCGGATTTCATTCCCTTTCATGTAGGTCTAGATAATGCTACGTACGAGGGGCTAGGGCTGGCTCAAGATAAAGGCGAGAGAAGCATTGGAAGTGGAAGTGCCTCAAACCCGGGTTCTTTCTGGATTGGTATCCGACCCGGTCTCCTTCTACGTGAAGCCCTCCTTGCCAGATCTGGATCATTTTATTGATAAGAAGAGCGATAGGATAGGCAGCTGATTGAACGAGGCGAGGCTTCCACCCTTTGAGTTCATTCTGTTCATTCTATAGAGCAAAGTGGGGCGCAGATCTTACCAATAGAGCCCGGATGCGTAAAGAAATGTTCCAGTAGCGTAAGGTGCGGAGCGAGTTGAGTATTATCTTGAGTACCTAATTAGACCTTGGACCTAGCACTGTTTGAATAGCTCTGGGAGATCCCTTCTTTTGAGCCGCGTCATGGGTCGACCCATAAAAAAAGAACTGAGCCTCACTCTTTTCCTGGGTGTGCAATTCCTACTTTGACGCCAGGATCGACTCAAAAATGAGAAGCGTGCTTCTACGTCGACTTCGTCAGCCTAATGGAAGTGGAATTAGAGAAGTTGGTATGGTAGTAGGCTCTCTCCGTCTGATTCTCTCTCCTGGGAGGTATTTAGGCCGCTTTCTTCGACAGGGCAGAGGAACTAAGACGATATGTCCAGCACTTGAGGGGGTAAAGAACTTATCTGACTCTCGCTAAAGTGCACTGGTCTCAGTCTATATAATAGGTTTGCCACCGCGTACTGGACCAAAGATGGTGGGAAGAGGCAGGCTGAGGCTTTCTCTCTTTCCGTAGGTACGTGCGGGTTAGGCTTTAACTAGAGTACTTTGCCTCGGTTCGATAGCGGGGGACTCTTTCTGTTTAAGACTCTGGATAGAGAAGCCAAGAGAGAAGGGTAGGGCTACCTGGGACAATTAGCAAATGAGTAGATGCAATCCATCATTCCAATCATCTCTCAAACTAGGAATTTTAGCGCTTCATTCGCTCCTTCCTTTTCTGATGTTCTACGCCGGGTTATTTTAATTTGAATATGTTTAAATAACCGAAATCCTTGGAAAAGATTTGCTACTGATGCCATAGCCTAATTTACCTTTCCTTTCGGTTCTAGAGACTAGACTCCACCTAGTTCATTCATTCGTCCTAACAGCAGGAGCTAGGGGAACAGAAAGCATGAGTGATTCATTCTCCGCTCCTTCGATGCGCCCCACGACAGAAAATTATTATCGCTCACTGCTCCCCATCCCCGGATTCCTATTTTTATTTTGAGCTCGTCCTCAATCAGTTACTCTTGTTTTGTGTTTGTGGTTCAACTCCTTGCAAGGTGACCAGGTAGTTAGGGAGATCGGTGGCATTAGTGGGGTTAAACATACTCATGATCTTGGTATGTAAGTGGGTATTACTCTTTTGCACCAACGGGTCAATAAGCAAACCTATAGCTACATAGTGGATCGAGTCAGAAGAAGACTAGGGGGGTGGAAAGTCAATAAATTGTCCATGGCTGGAAGAGTGACTCTTTGTCAATCGGTGCTCCAGGCCATGCCTTCTTATGCTATGCAGACAACCAAAATTCCTCGGGCACTTTGTGATTAAATTGAGCGGGGGACACGGAGCTCCGTAAACGAATCCATTTGGTCAATTGGGACACCGTATGCCAGCCTAAAGAGACTGGGGTCTTAGGTTGAAGAATTTGCGTGCTACCAATGAAGCTTTCATGATGAAATTGGCTTGGTTTCTTTTTATTTTAATATCGTAAGATGAGAGTTCTAAAGAATCTCTGCGCGGATTCGCTATTCTAACCTTACCCCTTAGGTAGTCCTATTATGATCTCCCCTTTCTTTATAACGTGCATAGTCTAGCTGATGGCCTTAAGCAAGGTGAACAATGTACGATCGACCGATAGTACACGAGTTCCATACTCGGTTAGAGATAGAGAAGGGCGCCAAGCTGTAATTGAGCTCGACCTTTGCTTTGGGAGAGTAGAGATTTCAATCTCCTTTTCTTCTCCCTTACCTTAAATATTGATATGTTCCATGTCATGGGTTGAGAGCACTTTAAAGGAAGAGCGAACGAGAGCAAAGAGAGACTAGATGGAATAGGTCTATAAAGGCGGTCCAGTTAGCTTGGGGTGTGGGGACGAAAGTCTCTGTCTCCGGTTTAGGATTGGGTCCGATTACTGGGGTAAAAGATCTATCAACTCAGCCTGGGACTATGCCCTCTCTGATTGTCCCTCCGACGAGCCAGACTACATACAGATTGAATTGAACTGAACCCTCCTTGGTAGCTTCCCCCGACGTCGTTGACACTCGTTCCAGTCGCTCCGCACCTTTCCTTCCGTACCGCACGAGGCGATCAGGCGCTATCCTATTGGAATAGGCCAATAAGCCTAGGGACCATGACTTGGAAGCTAAAGCGGCAGCAGAGAAGGTTGATCCCAGCAGGGCCATCCGTCGAGGGCCTCCCTTTCTTTATAGTACTGGATGAGATCTACTCTACTTGATGATGCTGGGAAGGATCCTGATAAGATCTGCTCGAGCGAATTGGCTACTTCTCACTCTTTATCTTTCCCTCTGACCATATCTGACGACTGCTGGCGATAGAGGTGCGGAGCGAGACCAGCAGTCCTTCTTCTTCGCGTGTTCGACTTATGATATCTTAGCTCGCCTATTTTATTGCTTGGCGCTCGCAGCTCGCAGGTTCCTATTTATGATCCTGCGTTTTATTCCAGGAGCTTTCCTTTCTTACTGTATTGCCTTATCCTTACCTTATTATAGTCGATTGATTCGGCATTATCAGCCTTAGGAATAGGAATCGATCTAGATGTGGCATTACCAGTCGAATAAGCAGTAATTCCTCTTTGCGTAGATGAAGAAAGGTTGGGCTAGGTGTTCTTCCCTTAGAAAGGAGCTGTTCGCCTCGAGGTTTTCCTCCCCAACCTGTGACAGGTCTTCTCGTCTCACCTTGTTCCTTCCTCATCCCTAGAAGGGGCCCCTTCTTCCAAACCTTTCTTTAGCACTGTCCTTCCTTCTCTCCGGCAGCGAGCTTATTCTGACCCCACCGTCCTGTGCTAGTGTCAAAGCAAGAAGGAAGAGATATAACAGATATAAAGAGAGACCTCCCAGTCAGCATAGAAAGAGAACGGAGCGAAGGCAAGCATCAGTATCCGCGCTAGCGTAGCGGCACTATAGCTTCGAATCTGCTGTCCTCAATGACTCGGCTAGTGAAAGAGAATCGGCATCCGGCTTTCGATCCGATGTCAGGTGCAAAACAAGTCCATCTTTCTTAAATCTGTCCCTAGCGTGTCACGTGCTTGGTCGACTCTTTCGTGTGATTGTTAGTGAGCCGAATTCCAGAGGAAAGCCCAACTGCCGATATCCCGAAATGGTTTATGGAGAGCATTCTGACATCAGTTATCGCGGAAGACTCGACATAGTAGCTCTCGCATACAAAACATCGATTCCGGTGCCCCCGGATGATCCAACAACCCCTCGATTCCTGCCGTGAACGGCCGCTTTCAGTGAGTGTGAGTTTGATGATCGAACATTCTTTCTATACCAGAAGTAGAGGGGACTTTCCTCTAGTTTGGACATCTTTCCATTGCTGTCTGTACTCTTTAAACCTCTAAAAAAACCAACTAGGCAGAGAACTTATGAGCTTTAGCCGCAATGCTGTACCGGAAAATGAAAGAGCTTGCTTTCTTCATCCATCCCATCCGAAAAGCATGAACCTGCCCGGAACTGGGCAACTGCATCGATCCCATTCCTACTTATCTTGCGCCCCTTCATCCAGGATCTCTAGGAACAGGGCTGACACCATTAATCGAACGAGTCGGGATGAGAATCTCACATGGTGCTCTTCCTGCCTCTCTGCTCTGTCCAACTCGTTACGCAATTGACGTAGTAGACCTCTCGTATGATTGTTTCAGTATTCAAATCAAGACAAGAAAGATACGTCGTAATAAGATCAGGTTACATGATTGGTCTGTGAAAGAACATCAAGAAAGAGGATCAGACCTGATCAAATAACATTAAAAAATAACAAGAATGGAAGGCAGCATCCTGTGTCGAAGGGGATCCATGTTCCAGTAATTGGTGTAAAAAGATATGCCTTATGGTCAAGGTGCGGAGCGGTTTCTTGCTTTCCTAACTAACAGGAAAAGAGAGACATGCGAGTTCGACTCTCGTTCTATCCATCCATGTTCAGCAGTCCTTGTCCATGTTGGAACTGTTGATGGCCGCTCAACTACGAGATGCTTGAAAGTCGATGTATCAATCAAGAGTAGCCCGGCAAGTCATGCTTCAAGCTAAGTCAATCGGGATCTAATTTCTTTCTAAACTGAAGGCTGTCGAAGATTTGGATTCTGAACCTATAAAACAACCTGCCTAGCTCTCTTTTTAAGTACCTATGGAAGAAACTAAATTAGAGCGATGCCCTTACGCGAGAAGTTGCGCGGCAGGAAATGAATCACTAGTATAAGAAGGGGGCAGGGATGTGGATATCACATCTTTTGATTAAGTTGCTTTAGCAGCTCCCTCTGGGCATTCACCCGCAAAGAGAAGAGCCGATTCTGCCCATCTATGAATAAAAATCTCCCGAGCAGCTTGCAATTGATCCTTCCGTTCCTGCTCTCTTTCCTGCTTTCGGTTAAAGAGCCCCGTCCTTTTACTCCACAAGGTAATTCGACGATGCTAGGTCTCGTGTAAGCCAAGCCCTTCGTTCGACATTCATCCTATTCCTGAACAACTTACGCTATTTGCAGTAGAGAAGGAAGGAAGGGGCACTCAAAACCCGAAAAGCGAGGCCCTTTTTTAGAGAATTTAGAGATAGCCAGTCGCACATTCTTCCTTGTTCTTGCTAAGAGCGGATTTGCCCACTTCTCTTTTCCTGTTAAATGTCTGCCCGTGGGCATCTTCCTGCTACTAGTGATTCACTGTGCATTCTGGCTCGCGATATGCTTTTGCCGTAATTGGAGAAAGCCAGGTCAATAGCGCTATTACCTTATTCTTTCAAAGCAAAGCCCTTAGTGTCTTGCAAGATACCATTCCCTCACACTCGATGCTTCTGATTCAATAATTCCTTCTAAGAGGGCATTCACTGAACTAGTCTCCCTTGGGCTTCGGGAATGGAAGATTTTGAACCTTGCCTTTAGAATGTCAAACCTGCACCCTTCTTTTGCACAAGCTTTTTGCCAGTCTCCGTCACTTCCTTCATCGCTTCGTTCCATGACTAGCACTTACAGCTTGCTGGGTTCGACGGGTGGTTTCATTCAATCACTAAAGCGATGATGAGAATTGCGTAAAGAGATAATCGGAAGACTTGAGAGCTATCGATCATCACTTCCCGTTGCTTTCTTCCATTCACAAAAAAATATTGCAATCAAGATGCCACATGGATTCAACCAAACATGAAACGTTTTCGAGCTCTTTGTGCCCTACGGCTTGTGATGCATGCGGAAGGTCTTCCTAGAGTATAGGGCTGCAGCTTCGATTTCGGAGGAAAATGCACTGATTATGCCAATCTCACAACAGACTAAACGCTGGAAACCCCTTGTCGGGAAAGACTTTGGTTACCATACCATAAGTGGAGGTGAAAACAAACCCTCACTACGCTCGCCTTCCTTCTAAAATATCTACTCTTCCTTGCTACGAGCCTGACTGGCGCTCTAAGCTAAAGCTTTTAACCCAACAACAAGAGGCTTTTCACTGAAACCGTTGTTAAAGCGGCTAAGGGAATCAGCCTTATTTTCCGGTAGCGAAGTACTCGAGGTAGGTCATAGAAAGTTTGGGTTCACTCTTGGTCGATGAAGTTTACTCTACGAATCTACTCGTAGCGGCAAGCTCAGGTCTTTGATGCTCGTTAGTCAGCTAAGCCCACCCATGTTGATAGAGAGAACTTGATTAGTTAGTCAGGGAAAGGAAAGGTCTCAGTGCAAGCGACTCGTAGATTAAAGTTAGGAGACGGCTACTTTGAGGATCCGTTCAGTACTCTTAGCAGGTTGATCAGGTTTTCCTCCTGTCCGTACAGTTCCAGCTCCAGTCTAGTCTAGCCGCAGAGAGTGAGTTTCTTTGCAACAGTCCACCAGTAGCGGAAGAGAGGGTAAATAAAGAGAGGAAAATTCTCTCTTAGCAATTAGCCTCGCTGGTCGGCGTAGCGTTGTTTATCACTCTAAAGTTCGCTGCTTCACTATCGTTCGCACCTTGTCCGATAGCCCTTTTATCTAAGTATGGTGAGCTTTTGCCCGGGGCTGCCCTATGACTTCCTATTTATGTGCAATTGACTGCGTCAGGAAAGATCATCGGTGGGGCTTTCTTTATCCCGCTAAACATTATTCAGACAACAACTGCCCTTATCCCGCACCGGGGTCTAGTGCACTCCTCCGCTTTCTTCCTTATGGTGAAGCACGAGTCTAACTCGCTGGACCGTAGAAGGAGCAATCCTTACGTCTAATCACCGAGCTCCGCTTGGACCGGCTTGGGGATTGGTTCCCCTTAGGTGGATTGGTCCCTGCAACGCTATCTGTCTACTTTACTCTGGTTGTAGGCCTTTCGCTTTGGGCTATCTTCTTTCTCCTCGTTCTTGGGACTTGTTTTAGGAATGTGTTTGTAATCCTTTATTCCCTTTGTTTGGATCCCACCTTGTTCTCATCGTCTCTCCTTGTGTTGAGGTCGTCTTTCTTTCGAAACTTCCTAAAACACGCTTCTGTAATACCTTTTCCTACTCCTGAGCTAGCATTCGTTTAGAATCTTCATTGAGCTTTATCCGCTTCAATAAGGTATTACACTAGCCTTTTATCAATAGCCTTACCAGCTACGTTGGAGGAGAAGTTCTAGCCGCTTTCCCGCCTCGAGGTCTTCTGACTTCGGTTGGAGGGAAAGATTCTTTTGGAATGGAATATAGGGTTGACTTGCTTTCTTTGTTTTTTGCTTGCTGAGTTGAGTAGACTAGTTGATTAGTTCAAGACTGGGCAGGACTTTCTTTCCTCATTTCGATTTCTGGAATTAGCCATTCCGCTGTATTGGGGTGAAAGTTCTTCTGGATTGGGTGAAGATGGAAGAGATTGGTGGGATACCATTGGGTGGAACTCACTCGAAGCAGGAAATCGAATAAAATAAGCGAGACCTCATCCGAGGAAATAGAGGGTTAGGTTGGAAATGATTTAACTAAAGCGGACTTTATTAGATCAAGTCACTATCGTATCGGGGCGGATTCACACCTTCCTCTCGGGTTAGGAGAACAAAAAATAGACTGCCTGCACAGACTCATCCTTGAAAAGGAACTATGCCGGGGACACTTCGATGGCTCGATGTCCTGGAATGACTGAGCGGATTTGTTAAGCATTTGTAAATCGATACAGTTGCTTTTTCCCGAAGAAAGGGATATCGAATAGGCTTTTGACGCCTTCGGAAGCTATGGTGTCGATCGCCCAACCCCGAAAAGGCCAAGTAGTCCAATCCCTTTGAAGCAAGCGTTCACTTCCTTTTCCACTAAGCTCCATCATCTTCTTCTTCGTCTTTAGAAAGCCGATCTTAGACTTCCCATAGGTTCTGTACTCTCCAGCTCGTCTGGAGTCCCGTGTTGTAATAACAAAACGGACATGTGATAATTTGCCAACTTAGCTGCCCGGCGCTGCTACCAGGCTAAGTCCCACTGGTACCGGCCAGCCTTTATGAGCCGAGGTGGTTATGAAATCGCTTCTACTCGTGTCTCCAAGGACATCCCAGCTATATCCGTCATACAGCGACGTGTAATCAGACTGTCTCACGCTTTTTGTACGAGACTCCAACCTACGACGGAGAAATCGACGGTTATCGCTGTCCAGGGTGTGACGGGCGCTCCTCTCTCATTCGGCTCATCCCACAAGCTTGGCCCGAACTGATTAACTCTCCCTACGCACCCTTTCTTTTCTTAGGGTCTGTGGAGGACCAGTTTGAACATGTGCCCCAATTAAACCTCCTCTTCCCTTCACCGCGTAGTGGGCTTCACTTTTAGCCTCTCCAATCGTATTTCCGCTCTCTCTTCCATTCGAAATTCCACTAAGATGGGGGAACGGAGATAAACCAAGGATTGATTGTTGGTGACAGACGCATATGGAGATGCAAGCAAACTCTTGGGGGAGGTTGGAAAGCTGGAAAAAGCCCCTTCCCATGGCCAAGATCGGACAAATGAACGGACTTTTTTCTCGGGCATTCGAAAAAAGCTTTCTCGTTATTTTTAACACACTCACATGACAAAGCGTTCACTATGAGAATGGGAGTTTTTTCGCCTCGGTAATTACATGCTTTTAGTCCTGAATCAAACAAAAGAAGAGTTTCTTTAGGTGGAGGAAACATGGTAAAAGCTTTAATAACGGCTCACAAAGCTTCTCCTAATTTCCGTCATAAAGGAAGGGAACGAGCGCCGGGGAAGAGGGATACGATGGTTCAGGTTACCATGGACGAACAGCTGCTGGGTCTCCTCATCTTACAACTACCAGGAAGGACTTTATATTCATTCGAAGCTAAGCCGGGAAATCGCCCTGTGTAATATGTCTTGGCTTTGGAAATTGCCTATACCATCTAGAGCCAAAACAAGGGTAACAAGGTTGGAGTTATACTATGACAACAGTAGCGACTGGAATCTATCTCTTTCAGCACCCGCACCGCTAATACGAGTTTCAATAAGAACAACCAAAGCTGGATCATAGGTCCTAATCAAGTCTCTCATAATCAAGTCTCTCATAGAGCGAGTGAAATAATCACCACCTGAACATCGAATCCTTTTACTCCAGCCAAGAAGCTTTGGCCCTCGACCGATCAATCTAGCTACTGGGGCTTCCACAACAAGATCTACCTCCTCAAAGAAACCAACGAACGTTCAAGATCGGACCGCATGGCCCTTATGGGCTGGGCCACACCCACGGACCTCTCCTACGGGGTTTCAAACGATCCAGCACATTGTACAATTCATAAAAGAGCACATCATCTATCGGTTCAATTCCCGAATCCATCACATCTGATCAGGGTGAATCTCCATTTTACTGAATTGCTGGATCGCGGTTTTTCCTCTGCAGGGGCCTTGTGTGATTCTGCTCGTGAGCAGATAGGCCCAGTGGGAGGGTTGGTTTGCCTGGGTGACTGAGTATACTTTTCGGCTAATCCTTTGTAAGGCAACCAGTGAATCTCTCTTTGGCTGCCGGATCTTATTCCCAAGAATGGGGCCCATCAACCTGTTCTCTTCTTCGCACCCTTTCTTTCTCTCTCTGCTGCCGGTAGGCGGTCAAGTGGATCAAGGCAGTGGATTGTGAATCCACCACGCGACACGGGCATACGGAGGTTGTGGTGTAAATATCGTAATATAGATAGTGACCTTGCTTCCTCTGTTCTTCCCAGGGATAGAGATGGGGAGGAGCGAGTGAGTAACGACGCATTTCACCTTCCATTCAACCTTCCCCTTATTAGTGGAGCTGCTCTTCTCTTGGTCGAGCAAAAGCCCATTTATCAATCCAATTTTCAGGCACACCAGTCAAAGAGCCATCGGACCCGTCCCCTTTTTTTTTTTAAATGTACAAGGCGGATGTCTTTCATCAAGCAAAAGAGGGGCAGTAAATGGAATAAACTAAGCAAGAGATCAACTAAGCAAGAGAATGAACTAACCCCAAGGGATGATCTCGGATTGAAATCCAAGGCATGGTCCCATTGAAAGCCCAGGGAATAATTCCTAAAACAGAAAAAAATAGGATTTCAAGCTCGGTACAGAGTGAAATTCACTACCAGCTTTCGGGGCAGGAGGTTCTGAAAGAACTAAAGCAAAGGCAAAGGCTTCCCCAATTGTTAGAACTCCTTGGACCATGTTCAGCCTTATTTATTTTGTCGGATTAGGCAACTGGAAAGGCTGAGACGATAGGCTTTGATTTATCAGTTTGAGGTCTTATACGAGAGGCCAGTTTCCCTCATAAAGAAATGTGCACCACTTCTACAGACTGGACTAACAGATGGTTTATCAGAGGATATTATACCTTCTCCGACATAGACCATTTCGAATGATAGCGGAATGACTAAAGGCTAAGGCATTGGGCCAAGCAGCAAGAATAAGAACATAGGGCTATGGTGCTAGACCCGGAAGAAAGACAACTCCGCACTTGAGACGTTTTGTTCTGTTCAAAAACCTCGTCTGATAACTTGTATAGAGAAGGAGTTCTTCCTTTCTAAACTCAACATGTAATTGGAGTATGTTTTAGGTTCCACTCATGCATAGTCCATTTGAAGGGAGAATCGGAAATATCGTAATATAGTTGTCGTAAATTTCGTAATGCTTCAACTCAGTCCCATGTAGCTTTCCGTGTCGAGAGTTGATAGCGATAATTACTCGACCGATAGGGAGAGGGCTGACGCGCCTTTCTGAACCGCTGCCTCAAAGTTCTTTTCTTCGGACGTACAGGGGAACGAATCCAATGGAGTACTCAGCATATGGGAACGAAATTCCTTTTCCTCTCGCTTCGCTCGAGTATCTTTCAGCCCCTCCCCCTGTGCTATCCATTCTGCAGTCTTATAAGATTAGTCGCTCTTGGGGTAACCTCTCGACTGAAGAAGTACGCCCAAAAACCACAGGATCAGGATCGGAATCTCAAAATGCCAACACGGCTATTTATATGTGCCTGGATCCTAATTCTAAAATACCTCGATGGGCCAGAAAGAAGAGGACGAGGACGAGGTTTAGGTCGGGAAGAAAGAGTCTGAGGTTGGGTCATCAATCCTCCTTCAAGCTAGGGGATGGGGATAGTGAGTCTTTCTGGTGCTGGGTCAAGTTCTGCAGCCCCTCGGACTTCTTCTCAAAGCCGGGAAGCCCCCCAAGAACCAGCGAGGGAGCCTCCTACTCTCGAGGCAATGCCGTTAGCAGTCGTACCTCCAGCCGAGCCTCCTCTCCTTACTGCTTCTCCACCCACCAGTCCCACTAATGACGATGCTCTAAGTGGTGTTAGGACTGAAGAAGACCTAAACAGTCCGACTTCCGCGGAGGAAACTCTTGGTATTTTTTTGTTCTTTTGATAAGGCTCTACTCATTTTAATGTTATTTTTGGTGCAGATATGGATCTGTCAAAGCAGCTGAAGCAGGCCAAACTGGAGATATCACGGAAAGCTGCGGAAGAGAGGAAGAAGAAGAAACTGCAGAAAGGCGGAGCCCCGCCGGGTTGAACATTACACCACTGACCGGGGCATGAATGCCTTCCTTCTCAGGTCTCAAACTCCCATCTCTTCTTCCTTTGTGACATTGAATAGGCGCAACTATCCCATTAACACGAAAACCTCACCCGAATCAAATTCATTAGATGCTTCGGATCCGGAAGCCTTGAGTCTAAAAACCTCATCAACGGATTCTTCTAGTGATGCTGCCTCGCTCTCTAGGATCTATGTTTAACCCCTAGTTGAGGAATTCTCTACCAACACAAGACGGGAAGGATAAAAGACTAAGCATTGAATCCAACCTTCTGCCTTGATCGACTGCTCCATTCATCGCCTACCACGGAAACCTTGACTCCCGCTTTCAACCCTTTCCCTTTTTAGGCGGTGCCCATATGGTTACCACCTAAAGCGGATAGTTTTGACTACCTTAATAAAATCGAGGTGGAAATCTCTAAACGGCGTAAAAACGATTAAAACTGAACGATTAAGCTTTGCACGGGATGCTGCCACCTGTCTATGGAGGCTGTGATAAAAACTTCCTGATGGTTACGAGCTTTCTTCTCAAGGAAGCAAGCCAATCCACGTAGGTCTTAATCCGATGGGGACTATAAAGTCGATGTAGATATCCCATAAAAATGAGCATAGACCAAGTGCCAACCTTACGTAGATGGACTCGACCACTTAGCCAGCTTGGAAGTAGACCAAGTGTTAGCTCTGCATGGGCAGGCTTAAGTAAGACTTGGCTAACTTCATCTTACGTAGATCGAATGCCCGTCTTGCATGGTTGGTTAAGGAGAGCTGAGAAAAAGAATAGCTTTTCTTCAGCTCTTCACTAGGCCATTGCCAATCCTGTTCTCGATGGGAAAGCTTTACCTTAAGTGGAGTGGCCAGGCTCTGATCTTGATCTGATTCCTCTTCCTTTTCACCCGAGTTAGCAATCCTTCCTTTACTTTAAGCCTATTCCATCTCCTTCTTGAACGTAGCTATGAAGCCCCTACTACTTACTTTGTTCGATTCAAAAGGAAGCATGAAAAGAAAGAAAAAAGGGGGCTGTGGCAATAAAGATCGACTTGGAGAAAGTGGGCCTACTCTTATCCCCTAGTAAACACGGCTCATATGAAGATGACTCCGCTAGTGGGATCGCCCTAGAGATCATATTTTGAGGCGCTTAACGGCAAAGCTTCAAAACAATCACAATAAAGATAAAGAGCTTCTTGTTACGAAAAATTTCCCAACTAACCAGCCTACGGCACCTCACTTGCTTTTGTGGAAAGACAATATTCAATTCTCGTCTCTGAGCACCTCTCCTCATCATTCCTTCCGCTCTCTCTCCGTAGAAATGACGGCTCTCTTAGGTCTCAATGATAAAAGAAAAAAAGCATCAGCCTAACCTCCGTTTGCTGGTGAACAACTGTCATCTTTCCTTTACCATCTCCAAGAAAAAATCTTTATGGTTCAACCACGAGGCTTTGCCGCGAGAGTTTCGACATTAGTGATTTGCTCTGAATCTGCCCCCTAATCCAAGGCCATAATACATATGAATCCGACTGATCGGACCGAACTGCCAATGAAATCCATTTAGCCAGTCTTGCTAACAAGAAAGAAATAGATCAGAAATCGAGTTTGAAAGCCCGAGAGTACGGGAACTGGTCCGGTAGGGAAGGTGCGAGATGATGAATGAAAGGGTCTGCCTCAACAGATGAATCCGTGACTGCAGCGACTGAGGAAGGAATAGATGGAGTCATTGCCAGGATAGAAGACGGCTGGCAATGACTGCAGCGACTGAGGAAGGAATAGATGGAGTCATCTTCCGTCGAGCAAGCAAGAAAGGAGTTCTCCCCACGTCGAGCAAGAAAGGAGTTCTCCTCTCCCCACACTCCGTCGAGCAAGCAAGAAAGGACTTCCGTCCAGTCCAGTAGTTGGTTGATTTTCCGCCCTCCCATCCCGAAGAATAGGCTAGGCCGCTGCTTCTTCCTTCGCTTCCCGCACTTGGGGTTGGGCTCACTTATCCTCTCTTTACCCGGCTCACTTAACCCTCAGACTGCTGATCGATCTGTTCCACGTGTACCACTCATTCCTACGTGTCCTTCACCGCCCACGTCTCCTTGTCCCTATGCCAGTCTCCCTCACCATGCTCTCTTGAATTGCCATGCTTCTCTTTCATTCCCGAAGTGCTTGATTGGTGACCCTCACTGGGACCCGGGCTTCATTCTCCTTCCATCTGAATCTCTTTCGTACGCATCTACTCTACTGCTCTACTCATCATCTCTTGAGTACGCATCTCATGAGATCTTTCCTTGAATTCCTCCGATCAGTCTCCCTCACTTCCATTCCTGCTATCCGAAGATCTTGATTGAACGAAGTGAAGCTACTTATTGAATGAACGAACGCTTGAACGCTTGGATCGAGCCCTTCTCTTTGATTGAACGCTTCAACGCTTGAACCCTTAACGCTGCTTGAAGGCTTGAACCCTCGTTCTTGTGCATTGCAATGGAGAAGTCAGTGCCTCGTTCGTATGCTGCAATGGAATGGAGATCGTGAGTTCTTCTATTAACAAACGACATGACATGATTCAGATGTCGCGAATATAGCTGTGAAAGCCTAGCAATCAAGACAGCCAATTAAGCCTAGGGCAAGGCAACAAGACGACTACAGACATTGGTTATCATAAAGAAGTGAGCGGAATGAAATGGAGCGAAGCCCTACTGCCTACTTCTTTCATAATGAATCTGGAGCGAACGCCTGCTTCTCCCTCACTTCACTTGGTTGGGCCCTGCTCATTAACTCTTTATGATCCCGGCTGCGAACTGAACCCTCAGACTACTTTCCGAAGTCTCCTATGAGAGCACTTGAGACCTGATGCGGGGAGCCAGATGCGATGCGGGTAGAGCACAGAGCACCACTTTAGACCAGATGCGATGCGGCCATGCGAAGCTATTCCCGAAGCTGCTATGCCAAGCCGAACCGAACTGATGCCGATGAAGTTCATTCTCCTATGTTGCGATGCGATCTTTAATTGCAGATCTTGATTGAACGAAGTGGAGGAGGTCCGACGTGAACTATGAACGAAGTGGAGCTGGCGTCAGATGAACTAGAAACTCAGTGGATCCGCCCTAGCGAGGTAAACGAGGAATGGAATTCAGATTATTGATTGAACTCAGTGGGGCACGAAAGCGATGGAATAGCGCCAAAGAGGCATATGCCTGTGGGGAAAGAAAGCAGTGCGACCAACTTACCGTGTCTCGTTCGTGTGCTGTGTGCAATAGCGACACGGGAGCGTGCCTCGTTCTAGTGTTCTTCCGTCCTATCGAGTCTCTGCTTCCGTCGTCCCCGCCTTCCCGCTCTGATCTTGCTGCCAATGACCAATCTATCGCAGACAGGTGATAACAACGCTTAAAACGCATTTTGGCTTAAGCAAACTACTTTCTTATTCTTTAGCTGCTTTGATCCGCATTCATTCTCAATTCCCACGTGTCCTACCTTTAGCCCTTCCCACGAGGTCCCGTCTTTCCGTGGCTTCCGTCGTTCTGGAATAGGATTCCCTCTGATCTTGCTTGCTTCCAACCAAGAAGTCCCTCTGATCTTGCTGGCAGGGCGAATATGCCCCTATTCCTGGCATGCTTTCGATGAGATCTATGGCTAGGCTAAGCTTCCTTCGCTCTCTCCCATGCGATCGATGCGATCTCGAATTGCCTACGATTGATTGGCGAACTTCACTTGAATTACCTACGTTGGATCGGACCATAGCACTTTAGAGCAGATGCGGGGAGAGATGCGGGGAGATTAGACCACAGATGCGATGCGTAGGAGGAATTCAGATTATTGATTGAACTCAGTAGAGCGACGTGAACTATTCACTCTGTGGAGCCGCACCAACGAATAGCCCTCGTGTGATGTGAGAAGTTAAGTAAGTTCACGGAGAGCTATGACATTCTTTCGCGAGCCCTTACACTATTCACTTCCATTCCTCGTGAGAAGTTCAAGGAATATATATAATAAAGTAGCTCGGTGAACCCATTCAATTCAACAAAGTGAATGAACCGGTGAAGCCCTTCAAGGCATCTGAATCCGAACCCACACCCAAAGAAGAGAGACCATCTTCAAATATATCAAACGACATACCGATAAAAGAGAGAGATGCATCGCGAATATAGCTTCAAAGTCTTAAAGTGAAGATTTCCTTAGGCAAGACCACTTCAGAAGTAAGAAAGTTCATGCTCATATAGCTGCAAAACCACTGAACTGAGGACAACAAAACTACTTCTGAGACATTGGTATTTTCATGTAGCTGGGTAGGCAGTTGAAGACCTTAACAAAACGACAGGAGAAGACATTGGCTACGACATCAAAACTACATCGGAAGTAAAACATTGGTTAGAATATTGATTATAGCTGTGAAAGCCTAGCTGTGAAAGCAATCAATATGTCGAGGCAGAACCACTTCTGATGTCTGAAAGGTGTTATGCTCATATAGCTGCGAAAGTAGTGGATTATGTCATCAATAAAGCATTTCAATTGAACCCTTCTCATGGAACTCAACTATGCTATTTTCCCGAACAACTCTGATGCCCGGGGTGTCCTGCTCGAACGACCACGACCACGACCCACACCCACCTGCCAGTCGTCGATTAGCGGTAGACTTCTAGCGTGCCACTACCTATTGTAGGATCGGACCAGAGCACTTTAGACCAGAGAAGATGGGTTCAAAGAAAGAAGTGAAGGGATAGGAACTCTTAAACCAGTGATAGGCGCCGTCACTCTTTCTTATTTATTCCTGGGGCTGCTCCCGAACTTGGCTCATTTCATTCCCCGCGTTCTGACTTCTGACCACTGCTCCCGAACAACGATTATGCCTTCTTTCCTGGTGTGCCCTCATTCGCACTATTATTCCTGGTTGACCCTCACTCGCCGGTAGGCTCACACAGATTAGATTCCCCTGATTGATTGTATGCCCTCAGTTGCCGGTAGGCTCACACCAACGAGGAATATGCCCGTGACCGCTTCGCTCCATTTGTTGAGTTTGAAGTGCCCCAACTAGTCTTCCTGTGCTCCTGTTTGGTTGGGGTTGTGGTTGGTTGGTCTAAGGGCTCCCTTCCTCTGCTTCCTGAGCTGAGCTTCCATCAGTATGTATCAGTCTTATCCGCTACGGCTTCGTTCCTTCTGGCTCAGACCTATCTTGAGTCCTCGTCCCTCACATCGTTGGGCTCGTAGGTTGGTAACTGGTCTCTACCACGAACCAATCAAGCTCTCCTAGTGAGAGAGAGGGTAGGCTTTAAAGCTAGCGTCCGGAGGGCTGAAATAGCTTTCTCAGGAGCCTCTGGGAGGTCGGGGTATTCCATCCCATGATACTCAAGGAGCAAGGCGTCGTATCCTAGGGGTTCGACTAATACATCGTAAAGCGGATCCAGGTTTTCGGTTCGATTCCGGAATCGTAAACCACTACCCCTATTTGCTGCTAAAAACAGACTCTGGAAGCGGCTAGGATGAATGCAGGATAATAAATTATTCAGCTTGTCGGGAAGGGTTATAGAAAATCTAGTTCTGCTGGTGAAATGGTTGCTGCACCGACTGCACACTGGACTAGTTAATCAAAGAATGCGCTGCTGGAAGGAGGCTGGGATGCTACCCTTGTTTCTGAAACCAACTGGATCGACGGGTTTCACAACTAGAACTGGCTATAGATCTCGAACTGAAGTGAAGCATCCGCCTTTGAAACCTCAACATTTGGTTCCGCTATCACACCTATGCTCCCAAGCGGACTTTCATAAGGTGCGACGTGTACCGGGCAATCAATCGGAGGCGCTGCTCCGCTGGGCTGTAATAGCGAATGGGAGTCACAACGGGGGATGACCTTGAAAATAGGTGACGTCCCATACCATCCATCTGTGCTAAGAAAGGTTATATGTATAAGGGCTAGGTTTCATCCGTCTCAACAGCTAGTGTTCATAGGAGCTCTGGTTCATCCGTAGTTCCGTATGCCTCAGCTAAGGTGGAGTCATAGACAAGTGCAACTTAACTAGATTCAGTGCCGGTTTTGCCCATGGCGAGTTTATGATTCGGATCCATACCCAGTGGAATCTCGTTACCCTCCCGTGTGGTTATGGGGGCGGGCCTACTTTCTTGTTATTATGGAGCCGGGCGGCAAGCAAGTGAATGTGATCCCGCCCTCCATCAGCCGGTGTGTGTGAGCTTCGCTCCTTATAGCTCTCCATCGCCGCCGGCCGCTTTCGCTCCTCTACCATATTCATGGATTCATTCTTTGGAAGTTAGGCACGTGACTCGATAGTGCAGGCACAAGACCTTTGAATGCAAACAAAGAATAGCGAGACCACATATCAAAAGGTTTGGAATCCAAGCTTACCTTATGATTATGAAAAGGGCAAGGTTTGATAAAGGGTAGTAGGTGTAGGTCTTTCCAGCTTATCTACCAATAAAGGTCTCTATCGGTAACACCAAGAACAAAGGCAGGAACATAGGCATAAGCAAAACCGGTAGCAATCGAAGACTAAAAATACAAAGAGATTTCGGCTTAGCCAATGCTTACTGATAGAATAGATGGAGAGCCCGGAATGCAAGGCGGGAAGACTCAACCCTTCCTTCCAATACTAATCTCTTGCTTTTATATATATGTATTGTATTTAGTGTACCCTCAGCATAAGAGTGAATGGCTTTGGGCCGCGCTTAATTACTGGCGTCGCTTATTACTTACTTGGGGGGGGGGGGGGGCAGGCGCCATTTACTCTTTCCATTCACTCTACGGATAGACCCGATAGGCATATTTCGACCATAAGGGCAGGGATGAGGGAAAGAGTCCAAAAGTTGGAGTTAGAAACCCGGCTTAAAAGCACTTTTCCGGACAACTTAATTTCAATAAAGTGAGAAACCCCAGAGCAGAAACCAGTATTACGTGAATGGCCCAAAGCCAAACAGATTCACTCTTCTCTCGGACGTATTTATGGTCGAGCCATCTAAAGATGCCCTTAGAAATTACTAAATGAAGGGCGACCCCTCGGCCGTATTTTTGGCATACTGTCCCCTATGGATTCAGTGAGATCAAAGTGAGAAACCCCGTTGGCAGACAACGAGCACCAGCTAACCTTACAAGACACGATCTACTAAGACCGTACTTGACTTTTCAGCTAACTGACACAGACCGATAAGTGACGAAGATGCTAAAACAGCTTTGGCAGAAATTTACGTCAAGTTAACTTGCTATCCAAAATTGCTTAGCGAACTCTAGCGCTCCCAGTGCGGAATCGATTTATTTCTATTCTTATATATAAACGAAAAAACGTTTTAACAGATCTCTTTACTTTTCAGCCACAGCTTACCTTATTACAATATCATCGCCGAGAAGGGCATACTTTAGAAAAGGTCCCTTTCTCCTTGGGTTAAGAAGGTACGCAGCCAACCATATAATGGTGTGAGAGGCTGAAGAGGGCCCAAGAGCCATCCAAGGGTTTTTCCGCAGTGACAATACTTCGCTTTATTTAATAAGAATAAGGGGCGAATAGAATACATTAACAGGAAAGGGCGAATAGAATACATTAACAGGAAAGGGCGAATAGAATACATTAACAGGGTCCCCAGCACATCGCGCCAACAACGGGCCAAAACAACAAGCATTTGACCGGCCACCTATCTGTCTTTTCCGATAAATCAATGGACAGAATGTTAGAAGGTTTTAAGCGGCTAGATGGGACCTTCCTGATTAAAGGTAACATCAGTGGGAATGCAAGATAAGACCCTCCCCAGCAATGCACAGGATGTAATAACCGTTTCAGCACTTTCCAGTACCTACGCGTTAGGTAGAGTCTTCCATGTCTCTTTCCAAGAGATCCTTGGATCTGATAAAGCCAAGTATATGCGTTGGAGGAAAACTACATTGTGTCCAAGACGCCTTTTACTTGAGGATAATTCGGGGTAGAGAATTCGGGGTAGTTATAGTTTTAAACGTTGCCTTGCTAACCCGCTTGTCAAGAGGAAGAATTCTACACACACTGAACCATGAGAGATGGACCTTGCTTATTACCTCCTCGCGTAATAATAATGAAACTCTTATGCTTTGGTATTATCGTCGGAATCCCTGCTCGACTGAGACTTACCGGACTTACCAACGGTTATAACTGATCCAGCCTAGTACTGCACAGCACACTGCTTGAAGTGATGTAAATAAGAGTTATGGAGTTTACTCGTAAGTCAGGACTCTTCGCGCAACAAACAACGAAGAAAGAGCTCCTTCAAAGATCAGCTTATCCAGTCCAGTCTGCCGCAGTTAGGATTAACCTTAGAGTTGGACGCCATCAACCAACCACTCGTGACAAAGGCAAAGAGATTGCTATGCCGCTCACCGCGCCTCCACACAGCCGAGGAATGATCGGATGATGCCTTGTGAAACAATTGAAATAATCGAGTGAGAGCTGTAGCTATGAGTGCTACGGATGGATTGACGAGAGGAATGGAAGTAATTGATACGGGAGCTCCTATAAGCATTCCAGTCGGCGGAGCTAGACTCGGACGAATTATCAACGGGGAAGCGGTCCTCTAAATACTAGCACAACATCTCCTATTCATAGACCTGTACCAGAGTTGGATACTCAATTATCAGGTAAGGGGCCAAAGCAGCAGCCCTACAAAAAGGAGTTCAACCTTCACTCAGTCGGCATTTTGAGTACCAGTTACCGGTAATGGAGTGGTGAGCTTTCATATGAGATGCTCACTTCAGCTGCATTTAGCTGCAAAATCTCTTTAGCTGCACTTTCACTACATTTCTTTCTCGACCGTACTTTCACTACAGAGGGTAAAAGCACAGAATGCGCGATAGAGCGATCGACTCTACTTTCAGTACATTTCTTTGTTGTGAACGACTATGCACGACAGCAGCTACAGCGGGCGAGAGCAGTTGAGCGTAGATAGCGAGGTTCGTTTTGAGTACATTGCGCAGCTGCAGTCTCACACTTCCGCAACCGCATACCGCGCCAAGAACTCTTTCTTTGTGGCCAAAGACGGATGAAGGGCACCAGCTCATAAAGAACTCTGATCTCTAGCACAAGGACTCTTCTTATCTCCCTCCAATCTAATCACTCGGATCTTGCTTGAGAGAGGGAACGAAGACTAAAAGAAGTGCGGTTGAATCCTGACCCTTTTCATAGCTGTGCAGTTGAAAGAGTGAGGGAAGGAAGGCAACCCGAGGTACCCACACACGCTACGGGTAGTAAGTAGGTCGTGATAGTACGTCGTATAAAGAAAGCATTCATGCTAGGCTAGTCAGAGAAGGTAGGCGATCTAGGTTAGTCGATTATCTACAAGATCAAAGACTTCAAGCACGCTATGACCCGATCCGAACAATCGATAGTGCCATCATGCCAAGCTGTGGACCGCTATTCAACTACTATTAGCAACGTCCGTCCTCCGGTCGACCGACGCCCACGGATTCTTTATGGAGAAGAAGGTGGGGAACTCACCATGAGATGCAGGCACGTCCCTAAGCAGACAGATCTTTCAAGACAGAAGAAAGAGAAAGAATACGCTACCCGAGTCCAAACAGAGGTCCGAGGGACGAGCGATAGCGACTATAGACGGGAGCCACGTCGACGTCTCGAGCAACTTAGATATATTAGAATCTTACAACGGAGCGATTAACAGAACTTTCATAAAGCGGATGAGAGGACCGCATTCTTGCTTCCTCTGTCTTCCGAAGAATGATCCGTAAATGCGCGGCTTAACCATTATGAGTTATAGAGTGAGAAGCGCACCCCTAACCTAGCTCACCGGGTAGGGCACCAGTCAGACATAGAAAGGAATGACTTTCTTCCGTTCACGTCGATCGACTTAAATATTATTAGAATGAAGTTTCACTCGGCCCTCTTTCAAAGGCACTTAGCTGACGTAGAATAAGCACATCACACTGCACGATCCCATCGGTCGACTTCCACGCACCTATGGAAAGCGCATCTAAGACGAGCCCGCCGGAGCGTGCAATTCAGGCAGTGGCCGGACGGCGGTCTAGGAAGAGGAAGCTACTTCGACCCGTCCAGCAAGCAGAGGTGAGATCATAACTTGCTGCCAATCGAACATACGTAATTGGACCGAGCATAACTTGCTGCCAATCGAACATACGTAATTGGACCGATTGAAAGAGGAGCCAGAACTTGAACCTAGATCCCATATTGACGGAATGCCAGGCGTATACATAACTGGTTTAAGCAGTCTCTGACTAGTTCGGGAAGAATCAATAAAAAAAGAGTCGTTCATGGTTAGAAAAGAGTGAATGGCGTAATGCCTTTGTTATATTTGCTCAAGAAAGGGTAAAGAGATCTCCTTCTTTAGTAGTACCGGAAGTTAATTATAATAAGCCTCAAACTACCCTAGGAGAGCGGGAGAAGACTTATAAAAAGTAGCTCGTTGCTCACGTCGGTTCAAAGTTCCTGTTATCGGAGCAGAGCAGTTTGATCCTTGAGTTGCTAGTTGCTGCCTTTTCCGAACCTTTCTTTGGAGCTACACTCAGAGCTTGAGGAAGTCCGTATAGTACTTCTGTTCCTTCAAAGAGTGATGTTCGCCGGCATTACATTAGAGTTGACCCTTGCTAGCTCTTTCGTAGGCTGCTCAAGTACGGCACTCAAACGATTTGTACTCTTAACGTTCGCGAGATCAAACCTTAAAGACCAACCGTGAATGGCTAATATAATAAACTCTTTTTCCCGACCTCATTAAGACGGAACCAAGGGAGCTGCAGGGGGAGGGAGAGTGAGAGGGCTGAGTTCTTGTGTCTGGGGGGATTGATCTTTTATCATACGTCAAAAAAGAGTGGACAGATGGGATAGCGCTTTTAACTGCATCCAATCCTCAGATGGCATAATAGGGTTCCCGTCAACTCTGACGGTGATCTTGTTAGTCAGTGCTGCTTGATAGAAGACCGCTATTGAATTAGCTCTTGTGCGCATTCATTCTAATAGTTGGAGGATGGCTCTTCCTTTTTTTTCTGGAGCTTACCCGTACCCATACCCAGGTACCCTTTTTTTCTTGAGCTTACCCAGGTATGGAATACAATAGCATAACATATAGTGTCCCTATCATCCGACACTTGACTTTATAGTGTGTCCCTTTCATGCAAAAGCTCAAGACCCGAGTCAGACTTCTGAGTAAGAGATATAGTTCAATTCTATTGAGTTTAATATATAACTATTCCCGGAAGTCGAACGTAACCCTACGGAATGCGAACCCTTAACAAAAGAAGTTGTAAAAGCCAATCTTTCGATAAGTCGTAAAAAGGCACTAAAAGCCAATCTTTCGATCGAAAAGAACCGGTTCTAAAGTACCCTACAAGTAACCCTTTTAACCCTCTTATACCCGCAAGAGCAGTTGATTAAAGCAGTTCCTTAAGGTGATTGCGATACCCCTAATTGTATCCTCTTTTCGGGCTAAGTAATTAATTGTACCCTTTTTCGAGCTAAGGTGTACCCCTTTTTCGAGAAAGAGGGCTAAGTCAATCGCTGATTAATGAGCTACCCTTTTTCCTATGCTCATGCATAATTGAGTTAAGGAACTCGGACCCGCTCTACAGCTAGAGGTTCTGTATGTCGCTCTACAGCTACCCCGCCGCTATCTAGAGGTTCTTTATGTTTCTCTACATCTAGAGGTTCTGTATGTCTTCCCCGCTGTACATCTACAGGTTGTATGTCTTCCCCTTACCCGCGTAGGATCTTATTCTGCGCTCTGCATCTGGATCTATAGGTTCTTCTGCGCTCTGCATCTTATTACCCGCTCTAAGGTTCTTTATGCTTTAATGCAATTCTTGCCTATGGCCCATTCGCCTGGAGCTAAACGATCCTAATATATATTTAGGTAACAATAAGAACACCAAAAGAGTTCTGTTCTATAGCCCCTAAAGAAATGTAAAAGAGGAGTCCCTTCCGCTAACCCTAAAAGGAGCTCCTTTTCCCCAAAGAGGAGTCCCTTAACGAAAGAGTGTAGCCCCTTCGTAAACAGTGTAGCCCCTTAATAAAGAGTACTGGCAAGAGCCCCCTACCCCTATAGCAACTATATTATAGTAACTCGTTTTCATCTCTCCCTAGGTGGATGCACAAATGCAACTTAATCCTAATAGCATCTCCATCCAATTCTTATACCCTTCCTAATAGCATCTCAAATTATTATTCTTATACCCTACCCTGAAGCACTTATGTAGTAATCTAATCTCTCTTAATAAAATGCTGAGCTCACTGACAGGAATGAAAGTGAATCTTACGGAATCTTAATGGAATGTTCACTGACAGGAATGAAAGTGAATCTTAATCGGAATGAAACTGAATAAAATGTTCCCTAATAAATTCAATTTGCAAATGCTCACTCAAACCAAGATGAGTATTCTCCAACTCACTCTAACCAAGGAGTTCCATAAAGTTGTGAGATCGTCTCTCTCATCTGCAGCTAACCCTAACCCGAAAAGAGTTTGCTAAGGCTCAGCTCACGAAATAGATATTTTATTAAGAATCCCAAGTGCTATCTGTAGCTAAACATTCCTGTAGCTAAACATTCGTCCGACGTCATCAAATCAATCACAGGAATCACTGGTTTCGCAATCACTGGTTTCGTAATTAATCTTAGGCTCACGAAATGCATTCGAAATTAATTTATGTGAAAGCCCCACACTAAGGCACCCCGCTCGCTACCCCTAACTATAATCACTATCTTCACTTCAGCCACTATAATAACCATCTGTAGCTAAACTCTTCTTTTATAAAGATAAATTGGAGTCTCCCATATTATCTGATATGTCACGCACAAAGAAGCTAACAATTCTATCTCCAACTCCAAATGTAAAGACCCTAACCTAGGGGACCTAACCTAGGGGATGGATAGTATAACAATTCTATCTCCAATTCTTAGACCATCAAACTACCAATTATTATACTCAATAGTAAACTTATACCTAAAAGTTATTGAACTCTTATTGGCAAATGCTCCAGTTATTGAATATTGAACTCTTATTGGCAAATGTTGCCTTACTTCAAACTGAAGGGCAAATGTTTCCTTACCCTTACTTCAAACTCATAAGTAATCTGTAATCTTCTCTGTAATCTCTCTATTAATCCTAACTTCAAAGTAATCTCTCTTAGGAGAATGGTTAGGGTTTGCTCCTCACTTAAGAGAATGGTTAGGGTTAGCTCTTCAGCTCCCTCACGGGCCTGGCATCTGTCTTAATCTCCCTCACAGGCATCTGTCTTAACTTAATGTTCAGCAATTGAACTTAATCAAATGTTTAGCTTGAGCTCCTTCTCTTAATGAAATGAAATGGAAATGCGGAGCCCCCTAACTTCAAAGTTATTGAAATGCTTCCTGAGCTGCTCCCTTACCTTACTTATAATATAAGTTCTTTCTCTTAATGAAATGGAAATGCTCACTCAAACCAAGGTGGTGAAATGGAAATGCTTACTCTAGTAGATTAGTATGAATTGTATTACTCACTCAAACCAAGTAAAGGAGTTTTATTTAGTTTATGGATCCCCCTACTATGTGGTCTGTCTCTCTGCAAGTGTACTACTATGCTGGAAGTGTCCGTACTGATGCCAGTCCTTGTGCTTAACCTGGGTGGCACTACTCCCTAGTGTGTCAAGTTGTCCGGCTTCGATCTCCTTTCTTCTGGGATCTCCCTTTCTTCTGAGCCTGGGACTTGAGGAAGTTGCTCTGCCTTCCCTTTTTTCTCTTATTTCTGTTCCAACTACGATTGGATAGCTTCCTTTCCCCAACTACGAGTTATTTCGATAGCTTCTTCCTGGGAGTTTAGGAGCCTACTTTGAGTTTAGGAGCCTACCTTCTTCCTGTTGAACTCTAGCCTACCCTCCTGTCTTTCTACTTGCACTCTTAAGTCTCTCACTTTCTACTTGCACTCTTAAGTAGCTCCCGTGGAGCACTGAATGTAGTCTGACTATTACTTATAGTACTGAATGTGGTTTACTTATAGCACTGAGTGTAGTCTCTCCTTACTATTCTGTAGACTGAAACCTTTCATTTTCCCTGTCGTTACGTTACGCACTGATTGATATTATTCTCTGACTCTGACTTATGGCATCTTGATCTTCTGATCCCTCCACTCCAACTCATATTAATTGAATTGAAGGAAGCCCTCGCAACTCTTTTCTTTCCTTATTGGATGGCATGCTTATCTTCCCATAGTAAGGAAAGCTATTCATTCTACTAATCGTTCTGGGTGCTCGTTACTAATACGTGCTCGGTCACTGCTTGCTCGTCGCATGGTAATTGAATCTTTGGATGCGAAAGCTTACTATCAACCTATCAACTCATACTTCAATCTTCCTCCTAGCTTCCCTTCCCTCACTGGGAATTGTGATCTGTCTTAATCTCCCTTCCCTCACCTTCTTTCTTTCGAAGGCCCATAATTGAAATTCCCTTTCCCTAACCTGAGTGCAACCTAACCTAGCGCATCTGAGCCTCCCCCACTAGGAATGAATTCACACTTTCCTAACCCAGGAATTTGATTGACCAATGCTTGAATGCGCTCTGATTGACCAATGCTTTCTTCCTAGAGGAACCAGTTAAAGTCATTTCATCAACACTCAACTCTTTCTTTTCCCGCAGGTCGAGCCTCGCTCGTAGCAGTAATGAACTCTTTCTTTCCCGTTCGGCATTTCTTCCTCAAATATACCTTCCGAATACAATACCTACTCAAACCCTCTCGGATCTCATCTCTCACTTAACAATATGCAAGAAACCCTCTCGCATTCGCTCTCCTAGCACCTGGCACCAAGTCCTTCTAGGCATAGCCATTCACTCCCTGGTCGTTCATGTGTACATTCACTCTTTCCCTTCGGTTCCTCTTCCCTCTCGCTATCGCTATCGCTGGGACTCAAGTCATTTGATCTTTCGATTCCGATGCTAAACTTCCCTCCCCTGCTCAAACTAAAGGAAGTCCTGGAAGTTCTGTCCTACTAGCTAATCATAGTCAAAGTCTAAATCTTCCTCCTCGACTAAAGAGTTGAACCTGGCGAACCTGGCTCTTGCTGTTCTCCGCACCTGGCTCTTTCCCTTTTTTCCTGATTCCATTCCAGTTCCAGAGTGACCGTGTTTTCTTCCTATTATCAAATACAATTCATACTCAAACTTCAATCTTCCTCCTAGAGGCTAATACTGTTCATACTATTTTCTTTATCCCCTACTGGAGAACACATAAATACTGTTCATACTATTGAATTTCTGCCCTACCTGTGAGTGCAGTCCTTTCCTCTCCTACTGGAATAAAATAAAGGAAAGGAAGCAATTCTCATCATACTCTTTCATTTCTGCCCTCCGCGACTGGAATTGAAAGGAATTGCATCTGATTCTCTTGTACTTTTCCTGAGTAACAATAAATTATTGAATGAAAGATCTTAGACCCGTTTACCTGCTTTCTAGTGCCCATTCCGGACAACTCAAGGCTAAGCTTATTTGTAGGAGCTTTTTCGATCTTAAGGAATTCAGCAACTTAGTTCACTCTAGTACTCATTACTAGGAGAAGATGCACATGTGTTAAGCATCTCACCAACTGGACTTTTGTGAGCTTGTTTCGAGCGGATCTTTACTACTTTCCATTCAATTTAAGTAGTCAAATTTGTTCGTGAACTAATTTTATTATCTTATACGTCACATTCCAACCAAAGTGAGCATCTCTTGATACTTTTATCCTTTCTTTCCTTTAGGAGCTCCAATGCATATGTTAGTCGCATATGGCTATAAGTTAGTCGCATATGAAAAGAGATTAAGATAGTCGCATATGGAAAGAGATTAAGAGTACTCACTCGTTCGGGATTAAACTCTTTCTGCTCTTTCGGCTCTCTCTGCTTGTTCTTTCTTAGCTGCTCTCTGACTTAGATACTCTCTCTTTTCTCTGACCGCTGCTCTCTTTCCTGTTGCTCTACTACCAGGACTCTTTTTTCCTGCTCGCTGTCCTCCACCACCTCTGAGACTCTCTTTTCCCGCTGCCCTCCAACGAGGCACTACTACTTACACGAGGCACCACTCACTACTTAAGAGTCGAATCGTTGTCTTGCTAGCGACTTATGCTTCCCGGCTTCGATAGAACCGACCATCCATTCTCTCGTCCCTGTCCCTGCGTTACTCTGCTTGTTCGTTGAGTCTTGCACCTTCCCTCAGTCCGGCTATCTACTCTTTCCCTTTTCCGGGTCTATCCATTCTTCTTGGGTCTGACTACTCTTTCTTTGGGTCTTTCTTAATAAAGGTTGGTTTGGTTTGCCGGAAAGCCAGGTGAGACGGAATTAAAGTCTCCTCTGGGACTGATTAATTAATGTACGTGAGCTTCCCTGAAAGTGTCTTCTGAACCCCGAGGGTTAAGAGATCCCTTCGTTTGTCTTCCCTTTCACTTCCCGTTAGGTTGTCTTCGGTTAGCCCTGAGGTTAGGTTGGGTTTTCCTTTTCCGAAGGTAAGGTTGATTCTGTTCGTCTACTACGATACGAGAAAAAGAAAGGCAATCGAATGCGTATGGCGATCATCACATATATGGATAGAACAACTAATGGGATCTCGAAAAAGGAGTCATTGACGCTGGGCCTCTATTCTATCCTTTTTTTAGGTTCACTAGGATTGTAGTCTTTAGTTCACTAGGATTGTAGTCTTTAGTCTGAGGCTTTGGGCCAAAAAAAGAATAAAAATCTTCATTTCCGAACTGATTTTTATTCTTGGCCTCTAAAAATATAAGTCCTCTTGTCCGGAAGAGGTTCAAATTAAATTAAACCTTATATTAATGGAAATTCCCTTAGCATTCCTGGGACTTACAAAGCTGGTCGGTCGCTCTGAGGGAGATTAAGAATAAATTCAATGAGTTCGCAAACGATCCAATCTCCGGATAAGCTTAAGGTCGATCCCAAAGCCGACTCCTTTTTGGTCTGAACTACAGTTAATAGGAGAGAAGGGATTCTTTCACGGAGATATTGATTTCTAATATTGAGAATAGCCCCTGAGAGATTGATTACCAATAAAGAACTCTCCTTATTTTAGTTTACATTTCAAATAACCCTCAGTCTCTTATCTCTTATCTTTTGGCATGAGCCCGAGCTAATGAACTCTAGGAAGTCGGTTCCAACTCACTCTGTTAATGAAATTCCTTTCTGAACCACTTACAGGAGAGATCTATCTTTAGAATAAGGAGATCCTTCTTTATCATAAAGATCTCTGGAGAAGCATTTCACTACAAAACTACGACAGATCTTTCCATTCACTCCTCTAATTCTCCGGTATCCATCTATTCGACTCTTTTAATTGCGGTTGAGAGAGGAACGAGGATAGTGTTAAGTCTTTCTCCGGCCCCGGAGAGAGTAGCGAATGATCATTATATTCAGTTTGACGCAAGCGAATGCTCTTTCATATGCTTAGTTGGATAAGCTCGACTGAGAAGGGCCTACTACAAGGAGCCGGCCGACTAGCTATCGTCTTTCTCGACTGAAAGTTTGATGGAATATTTCAGGAGAGGACAGATTCAACGCGTCAAACAAATTATCAAACTCGCTCCCTACTTTACTTTAGATTTAGAGCGATCCCAGCAACTTACTTAAAGAAGGGTAGAAATTTCGAAAAAGAAAAGAAGGGAAAAATAAGTTAATAAATTAGTTCATTGCAAGCGCTACGCGAAAAAGAAGTTCATTCCTTTGGTTACCAAATCACAGTTCATGGGAACGGACTGACTTCTTTCTGTGATTGAATATTTTGATTCTTTTTGGCTTTGGTCTGCCTATCATAGCTATTTTGGACCCGTCATATCTAGTATGATTCGTTTCCCTGGTACAATTGCTTTAGCGCGAGCAGCTAATGATAATCTAATTCGAGGCGAGAAGGGAATAAGAATCTAATCTAATTCGAGTGCGCTCTTTCATTTCATTTCCAAACCGAAAGAAGGGCCTCCCCAAAAAAGAAGTGAATGGAGATCTCTTTTTTTATCATAAAGATATCTGACTTATTTATTGATTCTTTTTGATGACCATGAACGACTCTTGTCATAGCCATTCATTCACTCTTTTCGGTACAGAATGAAACGCTTTCTTTCACTAGAAGAGTTCGGGCTTATACCAGAGATCTTGATTCTAAATAACCCTCCAGAGATCTTGATTTATCATTTATCATAAAGATCTATGTCCAGATAAGGGGATATAAGTCAGCTAGGGGGAGAGCTTCAAGGGATTTGATTCCCGATAAAGCTTCACCCAAGTTACCCTCCTCCCCTATAAAGTTCAGTCTTTCTGGCGAGCTTGAGGTTTAAGATCTTCCTCTTGCGCTCAGTAGTTGATTCACGGAGAGATGCTTTAATAAAGGTCCTCAAGCTACTAAGCTCATTATCATATTCGCTTCCGGAAAAGCATTTTATCGAGCTTGAAAAGCGCCTACGTCCCTCAAGCAGAGTGTGCCCGCCGGGTGAAGAAAGAGAAAGAGGCCTCACCGCTCTCGCACCCTGTCTCTGTCATCAGAGGCATACTCGGCGCAAGCGTATCACGACCTTCAACGATCCTTCCTTTCTTTCTTTAGGGTAAGAAAGATTATCCAGTTTGAGTCTTAGATTCGAACCCAGAATAGAGATTGATTGTTTCCTACTAAAATAAAGTAGTTGCTTTCTCTTGAACAAGGGACCTCCCTTAAGTCTTCTATCCTTTTCTAATATTATTATTCTTTATCATTACTTTCCCCTGATCTCAAGACCTTAGTCCAGTGAGTTGAATAAGAGGAGCGAATGATAATGACGCGAACGCAACATGAACGACTCGTTTTGAAGTTCATCAAACGACTTTCATTATTTCATTACATAAAGAGAGTAGAAAGAGATTCAATTCGTTCAAAAGAAAGGAGGAGCTCGACTAAACAAGAGAGGTTTTGACGCTTTCTGCTGCTGGCGTAAATAAAGAACGAATTTGATCAGGGCCGGCAGCAGCCATTGTCCGAGGGGCGCTACCTTGGACTCCGTCGGTCCTTTCTTGATCCCTTCCCAGAGATATTGATTTCGAACTCAAAGATTCCGTCCGGGACCTTCGTACACGAAAAAGTGTTAGTCCATCTAACGTGTGAAATTGGAAATGTTTTGGTATAGTAGTCACTCTCCGAGTTTTGATTGATAATCAATAAAGAGCTCTTTACTTTCATCTAAGTTAAGGAGAGATTGATATTGATAATTAATATGTCGGGGTCTGAGAATGGTCAAAAGACGGAAGAGTTTTGAGAGGCGAGAGGCTTTAACCTAAACTTAGGAAGACCAACTTGCACAATCCTACTTCAAGCACTAATAAGAGGGTTATTTGAAATGTAGAATGAGTTCGGGCCCAAGTATGCAACTCATTTCTTTCTCTTTCTGCTACTGAGCGCTTTATCTCCAGAGCCCGACCCGCTAGTACGAGGAAAGAAGGGAATGCTTTCTGACCCTTTAGAAATAGATTTGATAAAGATCTCGACTGATAAAAGGGCTACGGACCTATATGCTCGACCAGCGGGCCTTCGCGCTCTGACGTGGGCATGATAAGGGTCTTATAAAGACTGAAAATAGAATCGATCAGAAGGCCGAACCGTCAGTTCCGGGCTATCGGCAGTTCTACTTATCCGAGTATAGAAAGAGTTCTACTTATCTTGAGTATAGAAAGAAAGTATACTCGCAATCCGCAGCAGCTCTTTTATTGATCGAAGGGGCGGACTTTACTTTACTTTCCGTTGCGCATACCTTTCCGACCGAAATTGAACCCTAACCCAAGGGAACAGAAGAGAGCCGGTTTCACTCGAGGTCCTTAACGGGAATAATTTTGGACCGGACTCGATTAGAAGGAGCGAATGACCTTAGCTTGAAGCTTGAAGAAGGAGCTCAAAAAGAGTGTTTCATCCTTTTTGAAGAATTCAAGTTAGACTCAAGTGTTTCATCTTTTGTGCTTGAAGAAGGCCCTTTCACAGTTTGAAGAAGGAGCGACTCCGGACTGACTTATGATCTTTAACCAGAGGGAAGCTCATTCACTCTTGGAAGAAGGAATGCGATGCCAACCTAACCTTCGGGAATGGAAGAATCTCCCAAGTGCAATGGACTCGGGCTCCCTTGATCCTACTAGTAGCCGAACCAGAACTAATTGAAACCCAAACGAACCGAAGCTCAAGCTCAAGGGAATTAACCTATCCCGAAACGCTCTCCCGGAAGCTCAAGCTCAAGGAAAGCCAGGTGAGCCGGAAGGGTTTAGGTGCCCTTGCTCTAGTTCATTCGATCGAAAGGTCGACTTGCTCGGAAAGAGACTCTTCGGAAAGTCCCAGTAGAGTGTATGAGCGCGCCTTATGAAAGCTTCGCACGCGGGAATGTAAAGAGTCAATGACAACTGCAACGGAAAGGGAAAGTGATCAGTCCCGATCAAGCTCCTCCAACCCAACCGAAGGCAAAATCAAGCGAAGCAAACCTAACGTTCGAGACTTGATTTCGAGAGAGAAATTCATAGGTTGCTCGTTAGCTCAGCAGCGGTCCGAGCAGATCTTGCATACGAGTTTCACCACTAACTGGAGAGGAAGGGTCCGTTCAAACCTCAGAAGCCCTTACCCGGGCAAACCATTACGACTGTAAGCCGGAAGGGAAGATGTCCTCTCAAACCGGAAGGGAAGAGGCATTTTCTCTTAACCGGTCCCGAAACGAACGCTCTCGAGTCCGAACCAATAGAATAGCTGTGCCGTTAGCTACACATTCAGGTTGTATTAGTTGTCCCTTCGGTTAGTTTAGGTTGGGTTCGTTTCTCTTCCCTTAATGGACCTAGGGGAACTTCAAACACTTCTTCCCGTTAGGTTATGTCCGGATTTCACTTCCATTCGGTTAGGGAAGAATTTCCTCAACCCTAGCTTACCCCAACACTAAACTCATTATCATTCGTTTGCTAATGAGAGTTCTTATAATCAATCTATCTTAATCTCTTACTTCTGGTTTAGGTGCCTTACCGAAGCTCAAGGGAACATTCCGAAGGGAAGCATTCTCTTAACCCAAGAATCATACATTAACCCTTCCCGAACCTAACCTTCCCGAACCTAAGGGAAGCCAAGGTGTCCTCCCGAAGGGAAATAAACTAGTACTATTGCCCTTACCGAAGGGAAGTAAGAGATTAAGCCGAAACCGAACCGAAGCCAAGGGTATTAAATTACTAATACAACCTAACCTCTGGGACTCAGACTGATTAATGTACGTGAGCTGAGCTTGAGCTAAGATTAAGGGAAGCGAAGCCAACTCTTGAGCTTGAGGTTCCCTTGGATTGGAGTTGAGGGAACGGAAGAGAGGTTATTTAACTCGCCTGTCCGAGCACTGAGCCACTGGGGTTCTGAAAGGTCATTAACAGAGTTCGCTTCTCTCCGACCGAAAGAAAGAAAGAACTCATTCGGAAGCATTCTCTTAAACCTAACCCTTAGGTAATTTGACTATCAAGATTCCCTCTTCTGAACGGGAACCTGCCCCTAATGCTGAGCTAACTATAGAAAACTTTCCCGTATTGGAAAGGTAAAGGAGAATCAATCTTTGGAGCGGTCCGAGGAGTTGGATACGCAATCAACTTCCTTTCTTTCTTTAATTTAGTTTTGATCCATAAGAGAGAGATTTCCCTTGAATCACAGTTCAGTTCAAACCTAAGGGTTCCCTATCCCTAGAGTCAGGTTGGCTCGGCTGCCTTGCTCTTGTCTCATCGGACTGACCCTGATTAATGCTTGAGCTCAGAGCAGAGTCAGGTATGCTTGAGCTCATAGTAAGGGATATGATATCGTGAGGTATGCTTGAGCTCATAGTAAGGGATATGATATCGTGAGGTATGCTTGAGCTCATAGTAAGGGATATGATATCGTGAGGTATGCTTGATAAGTGCATGGTCGGTTGTCCGCTGCTGCTGCTGCTGAGCTAACGAGGGAACGGAACCCATTCATGTAAGTTGAACGAGAATCATTTAATGGCTATAGGAAAGAAAGACGTTAACTATATTGACAAAGATTTGACTCTTCTCTTATTCAAGGGATGAAGAGAGTCCGAGGAGCGAATAATCCCCTTATTCAAGGGATGAAGAGAGTCCGAGTGTATGAGCTCGCCTTATGAAAGCTTCGCACGCAGGGCTACGGTCCAAGAGTCAATTACAACTGCAACGGAAAGACCTTAAACAAGCTCGGGATTGATTACCTTCAGTAGCGAAGAACGTAGGAAATTCAAATCTCACACTCCCGTACGAGTCAAGAGATAGGGAAGCCCACCGAGTCCAGAGATCTTTATTAGAAAGAAAGTCTTCCGGAAGAGACGTATAAATAGAATGGGAAGAGAAGCAGAAGCGATCATATTACACTCCTTACCTGACACAAGCGAGAAAAGAGATGAATAAACACCCGCTGCTGCAGTTCATTCCAGCATAGAGTGAGCTTTCCTTGGTCTTGCGATTGATATTGATATACTTTATCCGGAGGGAGAACGGTTCTCAAGGCACCGGAAGTGATAGGAAAGGGAAAGGAAAGGTGAGATTTAAAGGGAAACCTGGGTCTCGTTCCGAACTCATTCAGCAAGAGCACGGGAAAGAGCTTCGAGGAAGGTTCTCCGTGACCCTTGGATCAGCCAGTAGAGCTGGGGAGTCGCTGAGTCGGCAGTTCATCCCATGGAGCGGTGTGGTGAGGCAGTGTCAAAGGAAATTCTCTTTGTTGGGTTTCGGGGAGCGGCAGAGAACGCAGACCCGTACCTAGACCCAGGCAGAGAGACCAGGTGCTAGTCGTCCCAGTAGTCAGAGAGGGCAGAGAAAGAAAGACCTCCCTCGGCTGGGCTAAAGAACTCATCCGCATAGGAATAGGACTCGTCGGAGCTGAACTAAGGCAGCGAAAGAAGACAGCTGAGTCACTCCACTCGGCGTCGGAAAGCATTGGCATCGGGAGAATGAGACCCACGTAGCGGTTGAGGAGCGAACAGCAGTGACGCTTCAGCCGGATCTAATAGAACATTGATTGGCACGCTTAGTAGAGATTCATTCCGAGAGCCTATTCTTTACTTTCATTATAGATAGGAGTTGGGCTCGCAAGAGATGGCGCACTCAAGACTCTCATCAGAGGCCTATCCCTATCCCTGCCCAGTCAACCGAACAAGAAGAAAGAAGAACTCTCCGGGCAGTTCGAAAGGATAGGAGTGAGCGATAAAGCACAGATCTCATTCAAGACGGATGGTGCCTAGGACTGAACCTGGGCGCTTACCTTTCCTTTGATTGTCAGTGCGCTTACCGAACCAGTGAAGCATATCTGTTCTAAGCATCTCTCTTTGAAGGGCTAAAGAAAGCAATATACGATGCGGGGCGTGCTCAAGTGCGGGATCCATTCCGGTCTCTTGTTCAACAGTCTTCCGTTCTGTGCCAGCGAGTCATGCGCATCGGAGGCGGATGAAAGCGTTCAAGTTCATGATGCGGGATCTTCGGAAGTGATCGAGCGATGGGCACAGTGAACAGTGGACGAGCGGTCTAGGGACAGTGAACAGTGGACGAGGTGCCCTAAGCTATAGACCGAGCACCGAAGCGAAGTATCCGACGGAACTCCTTCCGATCCTTCATGACCGAACGATGCTAATCATTTCTATTCCTAGCCCGAACGAAGCTAAGCCCAATAGGATAGGAAGCGGGAAGATCAAAGAGTGCATGCGAGGAAGGATGGGATCAAGGTGCTCCGCGAGTAGGAATGGAAGTCGGACTGAACATGCTTCGAGTGGCATGAGAGACTCCTCCCCCGTCTCCGGACAGAGAGTACTGAAGCTGACTCCCCCGACTGGCTCGTCCAAGTGTTGAGCGAGCCCACCTCCTCGTTTAAGTTGAGCGAACCTGAAATGAAAGACAAAGAAGAAATGAATGAAAGCTCCTGCGCGGGAAAGATTCCAGTTCTCAAGTCGGGCTCTGGGCAAAGGAAGTTCTCTGCGGCTCTGGTCCCTCTGGTCCCTAAGAGTTCAAGTCATGCCAGGGCAAGCTTTGAATCAAAGTTGGGCAGCCGACTCAGATTCAAAGTTGCGCAGCGGAAGCTCAGTCTTTTTCTTATATAATTTAATTTATCCTTTGAAGCGAAATCAAAGCAGCTACGTAAGCGTAAGCGCAATCTCTGCAATCCCTAGCGAAATCAAAGCAACCCGGGCAAAGCAATCATTAAAGCAAGCGCGAAATCTTTGCAATACCTATCGAAGCAACCAACGTAGCTAGTGGAATCCGAATCCCGAGTTGGGTTAGGTCCGGCTCCGTGGAAGGAGTCAGTCGAAGCACCATGAACCCCGGCTCGTGCAACGCTAAGAAAGCGAAGCCTACCTTTAGTTCAAGAAAGAATAAATCATGAATGGTGGGTCGCTTGAAAAGAATGCGTACGAAAGAGGTAAGACGACTCTCAATGGTGGTTTAGAGGCTCAGCTCATTCAGTTCAGACCGGGCCGGGCAAAGTAGATGAATTCAGGTGCAGTGCAAAGCAAAGGTCTCAGAGGAGAGGAGTCGATTCATAGTGCCTCTAATGGTTGCAAAGATTTCGCTGCGCTCAACTTTGTCGTTCGGGTCTACGTCGGTTAATAAAAGCCTGACTCGGGGAAGCGGAAAGCATCATCGGTGACGAAGCCCACTCTGCGGTACAAATTAAGAAAAGAAATATGGTTCTGAGCTACAGTTCGAATCCTGTCCCCGCCATTTCCACACCCTTTCCTTTCATAAGAAAAAGGAGCTCGAAAGACGAATAGGTGACCACCTTGGATAGAGAGAGGAGAGCCCTTCATCAGATTGGAGAGCAGCGAGCGAAAGAAGAGGAGCGGCAGTTCAGTGCACTCGACATGGGACTCAGTAGTTCAAGGAGCGAGGCATAATCATTTTAAATAAAGAAAGGGACGAGACTAAACGACGTGCTCGACCAAGTTAAGTCTATGAGGTGACGAGACGCACAACATTATGAGTAGTTGAGACGGGGTGCAAGTGATAAGGACCCAGAGGCCTCCAATCCGTTATGAGACTGAGATTAGCTTTGCCACTCTTTCTTTTTCCATTCGCCGTCCCACGAAGCTAGAGAGGAGCGAACCTAATCCGCGTTATTGTCTGAACAGGATCAGTTAGGCAGAGCGAACCTAATCAGCGACCAATTGGCTGAGCTAGATCCGTTAGGGCAGTCCGAAGCTGTAGGGTAGGGGTAGAGGGCAGCTAGAATCTAATCGTCCGGTACTAGACTCGGCTGACTGTCCTCCAACTAACTAACCCGGGTGAGAGGAAGACATTCCTCGGGGATGGTTTGGGAGAGGAATGGTGCCCGCCTACTCATCTTCGGCGAAAGCATGCGCGGGCCGTGGAAGAATGCATCGGGCATGCGTCCCACCTTTGAATCTCGGGTCAGCCCCCCATCTAGCCTTTGACAGGCCGAGCGACTCGCGAGTCAAGTATCAGCAGTCCGTAAGGCTCTGCTCTAGTAATGAATTCGGGTCGGTCGGTGCCTGGCCTGCGAAAGAGAGACTCATTGTTGATAGAAACATTCTTGATAGAAAGAGAAACTGCCTGCTTAGCCAGCACCCAAGCAAGAGGACGGAAGAAAAGAAGAACACGCTCACTGAGAGAATCAAAATAAGTTGAAGTGGATTCCACAAGAGTGGATTGCGAAAAAAAAAAGGGAGTTGATTCTGATTCCGATTGCCTACTGATGTGATGAAGAGTGATTGCGCACCGGAACTCACTGAGAGAAGAAGCTGGTGCGGAGCGACTGATTCCTATGCTTTCAAGGCCTGAACTCTCATTGCTATGCTCTCATTGCTATTGCTTTCAAGGCCTGGGTTCTCATTGCTATTGCTTTCAAGGCCTGGGCTCTCTTCTTTACTTTTCTTCTGCGTCGGCATAGCTACTTTTAATTACAGCTGTCTCAGAATGTAGTAAGTTGGAGCGAGTAAAGGGCTATGAGCTCGCTTCCCTTGAATCGGCTACAGTAGTGGAGACGACAAGAAGAGCCAAACAGTCCCAGGCTCCGGTAGGGACAAGTAGTGGAGCAAGCAGTCCTAGGCTCCGGTAGGGACAAGTAGTGCAGAGGGAGCAAGCAGTCCTATCCTAGACAAGTAGTGCAGAGGGAGACCTCGCTCGTTCGAAGAGAAAGGGCGGAGAAGAAGGAGAGGCAGTGTCCCGGTGGCATAGGAATCCCTGCTCGCTAGGAAGTGCGGCGGAGAAGGAGCTCGAGTGTGAAGTGTGCTGTTCATATGAGCTCCCGGGATAAGACCTCTCCCCACCCACTAAAGCTCACGTGGAAGCGGAGAGGGGTAAGAGATCAGAGCGGACGTGGGACGAATATCTCTCATTGACTGCCAGTCAGTCGACGAAGCACGGCAGTGATCGATCCCCGTACCCACACCCAGGCTGAGGACCTGCACGGCACGAGGGGTTTGGGGGCTTGGGCTATAATAGTCGTTCCAGAAAGACAATCAAAGGATCCGATCTACACTCCTACTCCTATCTAAGCAGAAGTCTGAGTTTCGCTCGCACGACAAGAGCACTAAACTCAAGCACGGGGGGGTCGACTTCTGAGTTCATTCCATAGCCAATCGATACTTTTCCCCAGGAAGCAATCAGAAATACACTCTTATCCGGTCCGGGAAGCAATCATAGATAGGCTCAGAAGTAGGGATGGGAATCGGGGGAGTTCTAGTCAATGGATTGATCGGCCGGGTAAGACATATAGAAGGCGGCCGGGGATCATAGATAAAAGACTCTTACGCCGCACGCCTATGACCTTGAACTGCTAGTGAAGGAGAGCAAAGGTGCGAAGCGAGAGCAAAGTTCCCCGGAAAGCAAGAAGAGACAGGCGAGTCAGGAAGAAAGAGGGCGGAGATCAGACTCGAGAGGCCGGCCTTCTCCGGATAGGGCTAGGGGTGAACTTTGTATTCAGAGAAAAGCTACTGGTTCGGTTCAGTGATCCCTTCTTCTTTGAAGATTGGGATTTTGTGACCGAGGTTCGGCGGATCAGGCATTTATCTGATAAGGTCTTCTGATCCAGGTCTTGCTTACTTTCACCGGAAGCTTTACGATTGGGAGGCGTAGAGTTGGGATTGAACTTGCGCAGATGGGGAGGTCGATCGCTGGGATATTCCGTTGTGCTGTTGGTGGAGGCTTGAAAAGGTTAAACTTAGCTACGGGAGCGGCGTAGAGTTCTGACTGGCCTTCATGCCCAAGTGGATCGGTTGAGAGAGCATATGAAGATGGATGGTTCCTGGAATGCGAGTGAGGTAGCTTCTGGAAGGAGTTCACTCGGGGTGGGGCATCAGTCCTCTAGACAGTTGAATGGATTCGACCTATCATTGCTATTTTGAAAAGTACTAGTCGGGTTTCGAATGCGAGAGCCATGTACGTGAGAGAGAGCAGATCAACTCCCGACCTCACTTCAAGGACCCGGACCCGGCTATTCCCGATCCGATGAGAGCAAAGGGGCGAGTGAGAACAACGCAGAGTCAAGACCGTACGGGAGCGAGAGACGAGACGAGGCCTCCCAAGGCAGATCAGAGCTGGGCACTTTTCGGGAAAGGAAGAGAAGAGCTGTTAGCGAACTCAGATGCGGGCAAATGAATGAGAGCTACGGCAGAGTCAAGCGACGGAGGGCTTTGTTGAGCTAAGAGTCAAAGCAGGTCGGTTCACGCTCACTCTAGTCTCAGGTTCGGTAGGTGCGGGCCAGCCCACGGAGCGGTAGAGGAAGCACAAACAACTCTGAATCTCCATCTCCGGGCTTTGCGAATTGAATGAAGGTCGGTCATACTCCCACGGAGCGGACTGAAAAGGAGGGTCAGGGTACCTACTCTCAGAAGACACAAAGAAAATAGTATGTTCCAGTGTCTGAGTATGGGCAGAGTCTGAGTAGTGTCTGATTGTATGCTTAGCGTCTTATTAGATACAGAGTTATAAGAAGAGGTCAGATAATAAGATCAGACTTCCTCTGCCTGGACTTCCCAATCAAACACGGACAAGGGCTACCTGACTGTGCAAGAGTGGAACGAGTATACTCACTTCTTAGTTAACCGACCGACGACCGCTCTTTCTTATGTCATATTGCCGAGTCAGCTACCTTCTCACTCATCTAAGATAGACGAAAGAGAGGCAGGAAGAGAGAAGGAAGTTGCCTGTTGAAAGGAATGAAAGACAGAAAGTTCACAACAATTTATTCCTGGAAGGCCTTTGGAGATGTCTTAGCACAACCCTTCCTATTGGGATACCTTGAAGACTCCACTCCAGATAAGGCGCAAAGAGAAGGAAGAGGGACGTCCCTTCCCGAGTGATTAAGAGGAAACCTATTAGGATGGCAGTTCAACCGGAAGAGCTCTATCAGCAAGCGGAACTTATAAGACTAACTAAGCAAGGGCACCCGCAACTATTAGTATGTTTGTTGTCCCCTCTGAATCTCTTTATCTTTCCTCGGAGGGGAGGCTCAAAGCTTATTAATGTTAATTGTCCCTCTTCACGAGAAGCAATAAGCAATGAATATCAAAGCTAACCTCGTACGAGTCAGAGAGAGCTTTCTTTTTCTTTCCATTCACTCTTTTCTAACCATTCACTACTTTTGGGAAGAAGTATTGTAGCTGACCCCACGTAGCGGTAAGGGTGAAGGAGCATCGGAATCTTTATAATATAGTCTCCATGGCCCGAGTCGGCAAGTGGGCTTGAAACGCATAGCGAGAAAGCAGGCTGGATTTCTGTGCTGGATTGACAGACCTCGGCAGGCGGACAGGGCTAGCGCAGGAAGATAGAATACCAAGGACAAGGACCCGATTTTGATAAAAAAACTATCGATAGGCTTCTCCGGCTCCGGGGACAAAATGAGTCGAATTAAATCAGTAGAATAATCAATCCCCTGTTTTTTGTTGATCAGGCGACACCCAGATTTGAACTGGGGATAAAGGATTTGCAGTCCCCTGCCTTACCACTTGGCCATGTCGCCAAATCCGATCCCCATCTATTTTAGGTAAAAAAAAGAGTATGAATCCATATTCTTTGACTAAGATTCTGTTACAAATTCTTTTCTTTTTTTTGATCCAAAAATGTAGATTATTCTCTTCGATTGGTTATCACACCCCTTGCCATCTATTCATGCTTGGCACACTTATTAAGGATAAAGAAGGGGGACCTGCTACTATTTGACTTAAGTGCATCCCTCATTAAGACTCTCTCTTGATCTTTCCATTCATTCTAATCTCTTTCACTCTCCCGGTCCCGCTTCCTCATTTTCAAATTATAGGTTCACCGAAAGGGACAGTCAGGTGGAATCCCGTCCAGAAGAAAAGGACCAGTATTAGTCATCAAGGTGGAGTAGTCCCAGTTTGCGAAGTCTCTCATCGCCTTGATTAAAGAGTGGTGGGGCCAGAAGCCGGGTCAAGGTCGGGTGGTGGGTCAGGGAAGAAGCTAGCCATAGAAAGAAGTCAGCTCCGGGGTTCTTGGTCAATGATGTCGTTCACTTCTCACCTTCCAATTTGTACTGTGAGGCCGTCAAAGGTAATTTTTGGGTGGAGAGGGCCTTTTTCCTGACTTCTCTTTCTGGTGGACGAGTCAACGATGGAGCGAAAGAAATGACCATAGAGTACGACTCGCGAGAGCTCGCCTCCGTGCCTAGAGAGCAGCCCCCCTCAAAGGAATGAACGATGGTGCCCTTTCTCGTCTCGCTTTTCGGAAAGAAAGATAAGACGACCGCCCCGTGGGTCTTACGTCTAGCCGATGGAATTCCAAAAAGAGGCTTTAACAACTAATTCAGTAGGCTTTCGACAATGAGAGATGGACAGCGCACTTGAACCTAGAACTCCCACGTCGCTGTCGCTCTAACGAAACACTTATTCAACTTGAAAAGGCAACTTTCAAAGTCGAGTCAATTACGCTTTAGGTCGATCCCTCCACTAAAATGGTGTCGTCTCTCTCGCGCTTACGCTCGTCCCTCCACTTCTTGTCTAGTTCCCTTACGGTCTGGGGATCCGTTAGTCGAGTCAGAACACTCTTTATTAGTCGGGACTCCCTCATATTAGTCCAGCTCCAAATACCCGATATGAACAACTCTCCTTAACCTGAACTCGGAATACATTCAATGGGTGCCAGCTTTTGCTAAAATGATTCAGTCCCTCTCGCTTACGCTCGAGACGCCGCTTCTGCTCTAACCTCTCCCGCACCTGCACCTGCTTATAAAGAGAATTTGTGCCGTACTTCTTAGTTATATGTTCAATCTTTCCTCGGAAGTCACGGGCACAAGCTTTTTAATGATATTTGTACCGAACGAGAGAAAGAGTTTGAGTCCCGGCTGCAGCTGTTCGGAGCGTTATTAATATCATCTATTCGGCAGCTGTTTGTTATTCTGTACCGATAGCTAACGAGTACTACTTAGAATTCCCGGCTTCAGTTTGGTTTCTGGAATCTTCTCCCGTGGGTTCCGCTACATAATATTCTTTTCTTTCCTCTACTGGGACAAGAGACTATAATTTAGTTGCAGGTGCCAGGCAATCCATTAGAGCCCACGGAGCGGCGAGAGGGCATTAAAAGCAGTTAATGAATGAGTGGCGCCCGGGTGGGGAGCTCCCGTAGCTGCTTTTCTTTCTGCTGCCGGAAGGGGTTATATGCCTTAATTAATTCATAGTCCCGGATATAGTCTTTCTGCTCTTCTTCTTATATTATTTCTTTTGGAGCTCCACTAAGAGTAAAGGAGACCATAGGGAGGACTGAAAGAATAGTTGAGAGGAAGGACTCGGGAGGTACTATATACATACATTTTCAATCAAGAGGTGCCCGTTCGGTGCCCTCCTGTTCAAGTGCATTCCTATAAGTATTCGTTCGGCACTAAGCATTAGAAGGGCCGACAGAGAAAATAGTTGGAGTGGCTCGGTAGGGAATACACCTTTCAGCTAATATGGCATGACGCTCCGAACTCCTGCCGGGAAGAGTTCGAAGTACGCTTAACATTAAAAAGAAAGCTAGAGCCGCAGCAACTTACTTAAAGGGTCGAAATGGAATTTGGGAATGACCATGACTAGTGGGCCTTAACTTAAGTCCGCTCCGCACCTCTAGACCTGTGCTGTGGAGGAGTGGAGTCTGATTATTCCTTTCCTAGCTCCTCTGAGCCACAGAAGGTATATACCAAAACCCAGTACGAGCTAATGCCAATGGTCTGCTAAACCTTTCCTGTTCATGGATAGAGTGGAGTCCCCCAAAAGCTGTAGCTCGAGTGCCGACTACTGAGGTATCTAGAGACTATAGATGAGATGGATTGAATGCTGATTCAGATCGAATGTCGACTTCGCTTAGAGTACTCTACTATAAATCAAGTAGATATGTGCGAATGGGATAAGAGAGGGAGTTCGGTCGGGAGTGAGAACCGGGACTGATTCGCAACTGCACCGATTCAAGGAGCGAATTGGATGAATGGGAGAAATCAAACCCGGTAGAGGAAGTCTCAAACTGAACACTGAAGGAAGCTCCCCATTAGTCTATTGAGGGTTTTGCCCAGCACCTAGATAAAGAATATAATAAGGAGATGCTCGTAGGAGGGGCCGGGGTCAGTCAACTAGTGAGAGGAATCGTTCCATTGCGAAATCGAGAGTGGAGTCGAATCCTTCTTCGGATGGGAAAGCCAAGGTGCGTAGCAGTGCAAGGACGGAAGTAGAGGTACGAATCAAGTGGTACGGCAGAAGGATAGCGAAGGGATGAATTCGTCATGGGCACGGAAGCGGGTGGAGGAGGATAGAAGAGGATCCGAGCTCTGATAGAGAGCATGAATGAGTGCTCCTAGATTCTAATCTATAGTGTCAGTCATTCATGTGCCCCTCCTTATCGATGGAATGCTGGGACTCCGCTAACATCTTCTTTGACTGAATATTATCCGGCTCTGACTTCCGCTTTTCCAGCATACCTAGTTGCCTTGCCCTGGGCCATAGGAAATGCACTTAGTACTCGCCATTCACTTGTTGAAGGAGATGGCGGTCGGTAAGGAAGTGGTGGAAGCTTCATCTTATGAGGCGCCAGACTTATACTTGAATTGGTTCGCAGCCTCCGGCCTTCCGTCTTGCTTGCCTCTTCTATCGCTCCGCACCTTCCGTACTCAACCTCTACTCTAATAAGGTCTTCTCGCTTGTTGACTAGAAAAGAATTGAACCCGTGTGGGCCTATATTGATTGGTCCGCTCCGCACCTCTTTCGCACTTGCCTAAGAAGTACTCTAATCATGTTTTGTTTAGCAGCAGCGTATAAGAGGGCAGTTGTCTACCACGCATACTCTGTAGCTGCAGTTCTCCACCATCCTACTCGGATATAGCATAGGTTCTCTCCTTCGGACGGAATCGTACGACTACGCGTCCTTCGACTTTGCTTAGGCTATTGGAAGTTCTTTCCCGCATCCACTCTACTTTGATTATCGGTTGAGATCGATCTCAACATGGTAGAGAATGATAGACATGGGACACGACTTCGCTTATTAAGTAAGACAGAGCACATATAAATAAACATATAAAAAAAGACCGAACTCACCATCTCATTATCTATCTTATTGGGATTGGATCGAATGGACGCAAGCACACGCATCTCAATCTCTGTAGGATTGGATCAATCTCTGGATTCAGGAATAGAAATAGATAGGGCTCACTGTCATTTACCGAAGACAGAAGATGCGGAGCTTCACGGAACGGGTTATAGTAAAGTCCCAACGGGAGCGACAAAGAAGGTGCGTAGCGAGGAGCGGACCACTCCACCTCTACAAGGATAGATGCGCAGAAAGGGGCCGATCACTCCACCAGCGGTGGGCAGTTTAATGAGGACGGGCTCAAGTTCTTTCTATAGTAACCGGAGAAAGGCTCCCAAGAGAAGTGGGAAGGAGAGTGAGGCGGAAGGCTAGAACTGGGAAGCATGGCTGATGCTGGCAAGTAGGTCCGTAAGAGGACCCGTTCACCAGATTTGCTTTGCTGAAAGTGCTCAAGTTCTTGTAGAGTGGAGTTGGGCTAAGATCAGGCCGAGAGAGAGGAAGCATAGGAGCGAACTCGAGTGACGCAGAAGTAAGGTGGGCCGGGTTAGGCAGGCGAGGGCTTAGACCAAAGACATCTGCCTTCGTCTTCGGCATCAGACACGAGGGGATGTGGGAAGATAGCGTAGCACGGGGGAGAAGAAAGGAGCAAGGTGCGAAGCATTCTCGCGTGGGACCATTGCACCGATTCATGGGCAAATCTAACATAGAAAAGAACAGAACATCAAATAAAAGATTAGGTCTATTCGATCAGTAACAGGAAAGAGAAGAGAAATACTTATGGGTCCGGGGTCCCAACTTCACACCGGACAAGTGGAGAGCCAGCAAGCATGAACTTGAGAAGCGGATCTATATTTTATCTTTCTTTGGTCTCACCTTCTAGTCAGTTCATCCATAGTGTCTCACCTTTTCTCTTTCGAGGGGGGGAGGGCATGGTTTTTCCCTTCCTTCTTTCTGTCCTTCCTCTCGCTCTCCTTAAATTCTCGACATCCTCTGAAAATCTTAGGTCTAAACATAAGTAAAGTCAGAATCATCCTGCATTATCAGTAGAAGTAGTTAGGGTTCGTAGTGAGGTGCGTGCTACTATAGTAAAAGTAAAGCAACCATTCATATTGACCACAGAATCAGTAGAGTGAACCGAGCGACTTCGCTCATTCATAGATAGATATGGATCCAGCGAGTGGAATGAACGAGCCCCAGTCTTCGGAGCCTCTAAACCAGTTCCTCTGAACCTGTCTTCGCTATTAGGTCGAGGGAAGGATCTGTAGGGAAGGTCTGAATCCGGTTCGACTTCGCGACTTCGCCTACTGAAAATAAAGTAGCCAAAGGAGCGTCATTTAAATTCGATCCTGAAGTAAAGTAGGCGGATTCACTTTGCTGCCGCACTCCACTTCGTTCCGTTTGTCTCATTCGACTTCGCATTCGTAGGGCTTGTTGAACTCTATCCGTCGCTGTCGCTCGGTCCTCATGATCGACTTCGCATTCGTAGGGCTTGTTGAACTCTATCCGTCGCTCGGTCCTCAGATCGAATGTCGACTTTCACTTTATTGCATTTCAGTAGTTATTGTAGTGCTTCCTTTGGTTGCCTACTTTATTGCAATTCGATCAGTCAATCGCAAGAGATGAGTATAAATTCAGTGCTTTGCTGATCTGAATCAACAATTCGGACCCGCCCACCTGACAGTGTGCGATGCCTAGCCTGCAGTGACCAGACTGCCCATACTTCCGCAGCCCCTTGCTTCTTCTGCTCATAGCTCCTCCACCCATTGCCAAGATCAGACCAGCCCGAGAGACCTCCACACCCTGTGTCGTGCTGCTTTCAGCAAAGCATCTCTCTGCGTGTTCGCTCCATTCACTCAACGGAGATTTATCCTCGGGTCCGCACCTTCTCGTGAAATAAGTGCAGATCAGGCCATCAAAGCTGCCTTATCAAGATCACTGATTCAACATATAGAAAGAGCGATCGACCAATGAAACGAGTGGGAGAAGGCTTCACAACCAATGAATGTGAAGGTGCGCAGCGAGAGCCCTTCTTCATATAGTATAGTCCGATGATCCCTTATGCATATAGAAGGAAGTTCCCATCGATCGAAAAGAAGGAAGAGAGAGAGATTGAACGGAAGAGGTGCTTTATCCCGTGTCGAACGAGCGAGTGAAGAAAAGACAGACCATTATGCGATAGCTGGTCCCTACAAGGAAAGAGGAAGAAGCGACGCAGAAGTGCAACGAGCAGACGGAGCACAGAGAAGCCGACGAGCTCATTATATGAAAGACCCGGCGAGCTCATTATATTACTTTCGGGAAGTCCAATGAAGTGAAGCGAAGGGACGAGACGCACTTCATTATGAGTAGTTGAGCCAGTGACTATGATGAAGGCTTCCAAGTCCTCAGTAGCGAGACCGTAGTAGCTGTCCTCCTCTATCACTATTATCTAAGGTGAACGCTTAACACGCCCGTTACGCCGAGGAGGGAGACTAGATAGATTGATTCATTAGAGGAGCGAAGGAAGACTCTAAGTAAGGAGGCTCAGGCCAGTGAGGAATCAGCTATGCGACTACGAGGATCTCCTTCCTCATAGTCACTTCGGAGTTCAGCGGTGGAGCAGCCGGATAAAAGAGCCTTAGAAGACGCTCCGTCGACTTCACTGAAGATGCAGAAGCAGTGGGAGGCGCTCCGCATCACTTGTCAAGGACGGGAGTCTTTCGTCAGGGCAGACGGAGCACGATGGGCATGGTCCTGAGAGAGGAAGATGAGCTTGGACTCTCCGCCGACAGACCAACTAGGAGGCCAGCTGCTTCTCTTCTTCCCCACCTAGGCCCTGATAGCCACAATTAGGAGGCCAGGAAGTAGGAGGCCAGTAGTCGGTTGTTGAGGTTTAGTCGGTCGGGTCTTGGTCTTGCCCTCCCAAGATTCTGACTCCTCTAGGCAACCCGGACTAGGACCACCTAGCACAGTAGCCACAGGGAAGAGCCGAGGAGATGAGCAGCGGATGCCGATGATAAGAGGAGTGAGGAGCAGAGGTGCCGGAGCAGAAGAGACTGAGTACGTGGGTCGTGGATGGAAGAGTAGTATCCGACTCGTCTGGGACTAGCCGGAGCCTATTCAGACCATTCACTCTTTAGCGGACTAGCGGGCCCCAGCTTCCTAGTTAGAGAGAGCCTCCCTCGCTCTGTACTAGAAGAGTGAGAGTGCTAGACTCCCGTACCGGTCTTTATTGATTGGGAGACGGGCCTATCGGTCTAATTACATGAAGAAAGACTCATAGTCAATATCGCCTCTGACTGCATGCATTGGCCCAAGATCCTATGGTGGAGATCCATACTTGGAATTAGACAACGTGGTTGCTTTTTAGCCCCATTACTAAACGTATGTGTTTCTTAATTGTCTGAATTGAATGGAAAGAAGGTTGGTTCAGTTCAAACGAAGAATAGGGCCAAATATCCCGATTGGGTTCAAACGAAGAATAGGGCCATCCCTCAATCCTGAACCCATGCGTCTAATGTCATCTCATGTTCTTCGACTTCGCAGATAATCTGAAGTAGGCGCTAATCGCTTTCTCGGTTGGTTCTTCTATCATCTGATCTAAGTGGTGCAGCAGAGACTACTTCGTGGTCATCTAAGTCTGGAGAACTTCTCTCTGATAAGAAGTCTGGAGAAAACATCTCAGCAGTCCAGACATCTCTGCTAAGAAAAAGAAGTCCAGAGCGCTTGTCAATAGATCCATGATCTGTTCGGTCGGAGACTTCGGTCTCGCCCTTCTGCGATGCCATTCCGATTTAGTTTTTCTGTCCTTTCTCCGATCTATGAGGGAAGTTGAGGTCTCGGTTGTGCCATTCCATTCATTCAGTGCTTCTGCCGGTCCATTCCACTCTTTAGTTCGGATCGGTTCAGAGTTCCTTCTTCCGAGTTCAAGTGGGGCCATGTTCATGAGTCCTGGGTCCAAGTCCAAAGTAGCCGGATCGAATATATTCACTCATTCCAAGCACAGGTATTCTTGCAAGGCAGATCATGGGAAGCATGGGCCCCCGTCCCAGTGATCCGTTTCGAGGTGGGGGAGCGGAGCAAAGATTGCCATTTTCGAACAGTGATTGTCATTATTTGCCATTTTCGAACATCACCAACTATCGCTTGTCATTATTTGCTTCAGACAGGTCTTGTTCTTCTGTCATTATTTGCCATTTTCAGACACTTTCTCACTTTGCTTGAGTTCTGTTCTACCACTGTAGTGAGCCTATGAACTGAGGATGATCCGTTGTCTCTCTGGGCGTCCTCGGAACCTGCATCCCTTAGCTGCTCTTTCTTCCCGTTGAGTCGCATGAACTAGGCCTTGACTCCGGCTACGGTCGTTGGCTTATCTGGGCTCTCCCGGTCCTCGGGATATAGCTTTGCAAAGGTCCTCGGCACCAACTACTAATGATTGAATTCTTTCTCTTCGACCTCTGTCTGCCTAAGAAGATGAGGAGCGAGAGACTACTATTATAGTTGAGCAAATATGAGATCATTTCTAGTCTCATTCAGCAACCATGAATTTAATGAAGAAATAGTAGACGCCCCCACGTATGCTTATTTAGATTATAAATCAATAAATCCGGAGAGAAGAGTCTCGGAGAAGATGGTTGCCTTGCGTAGCTTTGAACGGAAGCGAAGTCGAACCATTCGGAGACATAGAATCAGACCTATCAACAGACTACTGATCCTCATCCCACCAACTCGAGTGAGAGGGGCGCGGAGCGAACTTAGTAACGAGTAGCGGGCACGGGTGAGACAGAATAGAATAATTATGAATGGGACGGGAAAAGAGGCCGGGCCGGGTCCTACCCAATGTAGAGACAGGCATGCCTACCGATGGCTAACTGGGAAGAGGAAGGACCGAAGAAAGGGGCCGGATGAGTTGAACCATCATGAGCGATTCCACCAAGGAAGGAGCCATTGATGGAGAAGCAGTGCTCCCGGGGTAGAGAGGACCCGAACTGGTCTTTATTAAGTAAGCCCCGAGTCCCACGCAGCCGAAGCACTCTCGAATAGCCCGATTCAGAACAATTGCTATTCCATATTTGAAAGGAAGAGTATGCGAACCCAGAGAAGGCACCCAGGCTCAAGTCTAAGAGGAAGGAAGATGCTCCATTGTGTTTTTTCTCCTCCCGAGAGAGACGACACCATTTAATTCTTCGCTTATTGGATTAGAACTTGAGACGCCGAACCTTGCTAGAGTAGAGTTACTGAGAGAGACTAGGTATTCATCCTCTCTCCTTCAATCGGAGACGAGAGATGCAGAGACTCTCTCGATTCTACTTCTATCTGGTCTGGAGTGAGGGGAGCGGATGGCGAAGAGAGGGGCCCTGCTCCGCTAGGACAAACTCGCTAGCATCATTAAGAGAGAGTTCCACTATCATCATCATTAAGAGAGAGTGCCTCGATAAGATCTCGCTCTAGGCCGTGACCCAATAGTCCGGGCTCCATCCAAGTCCTAGAAGCTCAAGCTAGCTCCGATCCCATCCGAAACCTTCCCATCCGAGCTGCTTATCCGAGCCGGCCTGGCCTGGTTATCCGAGCCGGTCTGGTGTCGTATCCGGGCAGGGCCTACTTGTGGGCCGGGCTTTCTTTTTGAATTCTTCCTTACTCGCTTGCTCGCTTCCCTAATATTTAATAAGATTCGATCCTAGAGGACTTTCTTCTGATCGTGGATAGAGACTGAAGTGCGGACCAAGGAACGAGCGATAGCGACGTTACGACGGGCAGCCGAAAGATTCCTCCTATTAAGCTTAGTCTGTAGCTCGACCAACGAGAGATTCCATTCCTTAAGATTAAGAGAGTGATCAGTGCTTTCACCTACCTCTTCATAGTCGCAAACGCGGGCTCACTCATCAGTCTCAAGCCCGTCAATTCGCTCGTCATTGCATTCTATAGTCATTACCATTCGCTCGTCGTTTCACTCGACTTCGCTTCTCGTTCGGGGGCCAAATGATTGGAGTCCGCTCTTGAGGGATATTGACTGAAATTGTGCCTGTGCCTCTTGCTTCAGCCTCACTTAGTTCTGCTATTCTTCAATAAAGACAGAAAAGAGCACTTTCAAAGCTTCTATATTTGAGCACTTCTGAAGATTATCTTTTCAGAGGCCTTAAACGCACTTTCAGAGTGCTGCAAAAGAGGTTTGAACAAGAAAGGTATATGCTCATCTTACTCTGCAATCCTTTAGCCACACCTCATAGGAAGGACATTAGCTATTATGAATCGACTACTTTATGAGAGATTGAGTGCCGCCCTGCCTCAATGTGAGTCTTGGAAAGGGAAAGAAAGTATGAGACCGTCCTTCAGATGTTGGTTGCTCTGCTCTCCTTACACTTCTCAGGCTATTACCAGATTCGATTCGTCATCTCTCTCCCACTCGTCCTACTAAAGTCAAGTAAAGAGAGTGGATTACTTCTGTAAAGAATTTCGGAGGTCGATAAGACCGCAACAAACCCTTCTTTCAAGCGCTGCAGTAGCTCCCCAAAAACCAAGGCACTTTACACTGCCCTGAGGCGGATCCGGAATAGAGCTCACCATCATTTGATGAAAATAGACAGGTCCATCAAAAGAAGTACGAAGGCCCGAGTGAAACGACGGGGGTGAGCGGAAGCAAGCAAATAGCTGATAGTTGTCTGTGCCCAAGGTCAGATTATCGACATCGAGGTAGCAAGAAGATGCATTGGCGGATAAGATATCCATCGCGCTTTCAAGTGGAGTCCGGACTAGACCGTAGCAAGCTTCGGCCTCTCACCTATCATCCCCCTCCTGGTTAGAGTAGTTGGACTGAGACTCGCTCTTCTCGTCCACTTTACCTCGGGAGTCGGTTAACTAGTAGTCGGCACCAAGAATGAGGTTGGGACGTGGTTCTCGCTCAATGTGGAAGCGTGCAGCAAAGAAGAAAGTAGGTGCCTCTGATTGATATGGCAATCCGGTTAGGCGAGCAGGTAAGGAATAGGAGATGTGACCGAGATCAAGGAATCGTTCCATCAGCGGGTGCGGGTGGGATAATCTATCCGTCTGGTTCCCTCCGGTTCGGGATTTTCTTTCTATTTGCCCTTCTTCTACTTGATCCGAGAAAGCCTGCCTTCACCCACGAAAGAGCTATTCGTATTCCGCTGCTAAGTACCGGCTCAAAGAAAATGGTAGAGAGAGACTTGAATCAGGTTGGGCGAGTAATGGTAAGCGGATTGTGGGATGATGCCCGATGCATGCGGGTCTTCGCTCTTCCATGAGATCTAGAAGCACTTATGCAACCTTCTCTCTGTCCATGGTCCGCTTCGCTGACTTAATGAGATCTTCGCCGCTCTTAGCGCTTCCCGCTGGAAGGAGCGGATAGCACTCTGCGATCGGGACTGAGGGACTGCCCAGTGCTTGAAGGGAAGGAGCCCTTTCGGTCATCTGCCTGGGTCCCTTCCCTAGGATCTTGGGAGGTGCCAACGCAGTCCGCACGAGTCCAAGGCTCCTCGACTCTAAATTGTCTGAGGACGGCGGATAAGAAAGCGCTTCGTCCGCACCCCTCCTTTCGGAGAAAGAGATTCAGTGGCAGTGGGTAGGTCTGAGCTTTGCTTTGTTGGGGCTTCGTCGACCTGTACTCGAGACAGGAAGGGATATATAAACAAGAAGTAAGGGCCGGAGGGATCGACCGATAGTCCGATAGTAGAGGAAGATAGGCTCGACCAACGGGAGAGGGCCGAGTGAGAACGACGGGAAGACTCTTGAGGGGAGCGAAGAATAGGAGCGGAAAGAAGGAGTTCTATATGAATTCAAGTATAGCTGAGCATGCCGTCGAAGGAGGTGGAGAACTATAGAGTCGGCTTTCCGAGTCGGCTTTCCTCAACCGCTTGTCCTCTGATCTGAGGCGCTTTCTTGGTCTAGCCACAAAAAACCATCGCCTAGAACTTGAGACCTACTCAAATAGTTGATTGTTTCGCCGATCCGGACACCAATCGATCTGGCTCTTTAGGAAGTCGGCATGCATGAGGGCACCTGTATGAGATCGAGCCGGACACCTGGTCTTCTATCTGGGCTCTCTGAGTCGGCATCACTTTCCCCTCCTTAAGGGAAGGCCCTCCTTTATTCGACTCTGCTTATCTGAGCACTCCCCTCTTCCCGCATCACGAACTTGACTCCCTTTCGTTACACGTACCGTACTCAGTCATAAATTGAATTCTCGGTCTCTATAGCTAAGATCATTCTCTAAGCGCTGCCTTTCTAATCCTCTTCGACATCCTGACAAGAAGCGCGAAGTCGGAGCTCGGTCGATCCACTATCTGACGCTATCAACAAGTGCTGATTGAGTAGAAATTCGGCTATCGAAGAAGGAGTAGGTCTCCTAATAAATGAGCGCTTGAATCTGTCCATGATGCTCAACTCGTTGGATCTCCGGGGTCTCGCTCCTCAGCACCTCATTAATCGCTCCCGTGGCATCCCGGGGCACTTATCTAGTCGGAGTTCCTCTTAGGGCTTGACAAGAATCTTTCCTTCTCTGCCTCATCTCATTCTTTCTTTCCTTTCCTATGGCCGGCCCTCGCCAGTGAGAACAAAGATAGCCTCTGAGTCCGAGACCCATTCCCCTTTCTAGCCCCGCTGTCTTGCAAATCTTCCGCTCCGCACCTCTCGTTGACGAATTCCTCTCTTGTGATCTGAGCCGTCTAAGCACTCGGCTACGCACCTTCCTTTTCGACCTCAGAAGTGGGCATCTGTTGCGTTGGCTTGAGCCCGCCTCCTAAAAAACCGAATCTCTATAGGAAGATGCACTCCGCTGATCGATTCAATAGGAAGAACCACTCCTGCTGCTCGTCCACTGTTCATTGTCCCTTCACAAAAGAGTCGTTGCCTCGGGCCTTGAATTGACTCAACTTCGATGAATGGAATCAACTGAGATCTTTAACCCCCAGCCTGCCCTATCGACTGATACGACTTGAACTTGAGACCATATTCAGACTACTGAACTTAGCCCTCATTGGAAGATAGAGAAAAGATGAATCGAACCACCTATTTAAGGCCCATGAGCGAGCCGACCTTAATAGGTCTGATTGGGCAGGTTGGGCTCTTCCTCCGTCTATCGGATCTCCTTCATCATTCACTCATCTATTGCTCAACTATAATAGTAGTCTCTCGCTCGCTGGCTCCTCAATCGGGCAAAAACAATAATTGTGAATCAGTAGGGACGACTGAAACGGAGAGGACTAGCAGACAAGTGGTTGTCGGATCAAGGGCCGAGTGACAACGACGGGAAGCAGCGACTATAGGGGAGATCAAACCTTCAACTTCAAGTACTCTTTCTCCCTTCCCTGCCTCTACTTTAGACTATCCTAGGATAAGAGCGAGTCCCTCTCATGGGGTCGCCGCCCCACCCACCGGTGGAGTGACTCACAGTACGTTACAACCCCTGCATTCTAGGTCCTGACTTTGTTGTAACGGCTCAGGTGCGTCTCGTCTTATTTGGAAGTGGGTTGTCGTCTAGGTTGTGAATCTAGACCAAGCTACAACTAAAGCGTCTTTGTTGGTTCGTTGTAACACCACTCCCAGTCCTGTTCAAACAATGAGCTGCCGGTAGTGGTCCTAGGGACTCACAAGTTCTGCTAGATGAAAAGGCACTTGGCCTTCCAAGGCAGGGCATCGAATCTGAACTAGATCAACAACAATATTTCACTGAAACATTGGAACGAAGAGAGTGGTAGACCTTTGTCCTCCAACTATACTCAACCTCTGGGTTTCCCCTTTGGAAGTATAGGAAGATAAAGTCACGAAAGGTTGCCACAAAGGGCAGTGACACGCATTCACTCTGTTAAAGAGGAACTACTGTTTTATATCGGATGAACGCAGGAAGATTCGTTCTTGTCAGCAGTCGAAATGTGAGAGGGTGCTGCTTTGATCGGATGAGATTGGACGCGTCATTCGCCCCTGCACCGCTCCTTAGCCAGGTTCGCATTTCCTTGCCAACCTACCCTGCTTTCTTCCCTACCTCTAGATTTTGATTTATCAAAATGAAATATATGAGGTTGGTCTCGATAAGAATCTCTAGCTCTACCAAGGAAGGGTAAGCGGACTGGGACTCAAATATAACTTCCGCAGAGGACTGATAAGATTGATTGGGCTCGCACATAAAGAGAGGATTAGGCCCTAAAGGAAAGGTAGCCGCGCGTCCCATATGAATATGAGCAATGCATAATCTTCTTCCGCTACTTATTATTATTAATGGGATGATCTTTATTTCCTCGCGTCATCACTCCTTGACAGGCTGCTAGAGCGTCATGTGTAGGTGACTCCAATCCGAATACTTTAAGAGAAAGTGACTATTGAGAGTTTCTTCGCTTGCAAGGGTGCAGACTGCCTCTTTCAGTCTATCATTCAACCGCCCGGGAAGGGTGATAATTACACAAACTCAAAGGAATTGACCTGAGCCTTGCGACGCGACTGCTAAAGTCGTGGCAGGCAGCCGCGTCGAATAAGTGAGCTCACTGCTGCTATAGTACAGTACTTCCTCCTCCTCATAACAACTTATTGACCTCTCATACCTGCTACAATAAAATAAGTACGCGTGCCCGACTGCTTCAGTGAGGCTTTCTTTGTCGTGGTCAGAATAAGAAGGTCAAAGATAAGAGAGCTTGAGCGAAGCCTTTCTTTGAATCTTAACCAATAGCCTAGGAAAGAAGAGAATAGGACCAAAGTAAAAGCGGAAGACGGAAGAGGCTAGAGATTCGCACTCAATTTCCTCTCGCTCCGCACCTTTCTCTCTCTCGGGAAAGAGCTCAGTCTAAAGTGTCTCCTATTAAAGAAGAATGTGAGCACCGAAGAAGCAGTCGACTCGAACTTAACTTCAAAAGGAAAGAGGAGTAGATATCCTTAATATCTTTCGCATGAGCGACGACGATTTATCTTAGGTGCAAGGAGCGAGTCAAGTGACGAAGAGCGCTACCAAGGAGAAATAGCGAATTGACCTCATGCGTGGGCTTCAAGTAAAGGAAGAGAAAGCACTAAAGAAGTCATAGTTGGATGGCCCCCCCGCCCCTTCTCGTTCGCTTCCCCTTCTGATTCTTGAGTTGTGTTTTGCAGAACACTTTCGGTAGGTCGGGATCCATTCCCACGATTGAAAGACTTCCGTTCCGCTCCATCTCCTTGGTTTCATAGCTGTCCACTGTGCCGCCCTGCCCCACTTCTGCCCACCTTAACTCGCGCTCTTCCGCTACGTCACTGGGGCTTAATAAAGAACAAGCCCAATCGAATGACTTTCTCGCTTCTCTGAACTTGAGGCTCCACACCTTTCTTTCGCTTCTCTATTCCTCCTCTTAGCCTTGAATCTATATCGCTCCTTGATAATATTCCATTCCGAGAACATCTCACGAGAACATCTCACTCAATCACTCATGAAATGAAATGACTTGAACTCCTCTCCTCGGACCTCTCCCCGACCTTCTCACTCTGACTGGTATAATATAAGAGCCAGCCCTCTATTATATATATTATGATTCATTACTTTGAATCCATACGAGAAGGACTCCTCTACGTCACGGGTTCAAATTTCGTCACTATCTAACGCTCCTCTTCACTGCTCTGCGTCGTTTCACTCTTCTGGTCGCTGTCGCTCGCTCCTCCATTTCAGTACGCTCTCCCTCTCTTTAGTAAGCGTGCGGCTCTTCAACTGAAGTTTGCCAGAGCTTGGACCTTCCACTCTGGATTATTCATTCTCTTAGCTCTCTCGGAAGTGACGGAAATTATAAGTGATTCGTATTCGAAAGCTGGCACCAGATTGATCGCCAGGATCAGAGCCAGAGCGCTGAACTCGAAGCCACCGGATGCGAGGGCGGAACAGAGAATCAAACGATTTTCACTGGCATTTTCACTGGCAAAGAATCATTCCAAGTCTTCTACCGCTCCTGCTCATTGGTCAAGAGTGTAGGGGGTCCTTCCGAGGGTGGCTAAGCTTTCCGAGTCTCCCATGCGTCTGCTTCCTTGCCCTCCCTTTCTCGACATCATTTTTAATGACTTCTACTTTCTTTGCCTTTCGCCCAATACTAAACACAG
>JAKLTH010000300.1:0-134422 GCA_025175895.1 Wurfbainia villosa | reverse complement strand
CTAGAGAAGAAGAGGATCAAGAAGTGGTAAGGAGAGCTACTGAGAATTAATGAGTGAAACGCTAGGCAAAATAATCAGGAGGAATGTAGGATGGTGAGCTCATGACGAGTGGAGAAGTCGGTCGGGAATTAAGGGGGAGAGCGGTTCGGGTATACGGGTTGGGTTTTAAGACCCCATAAGCCTTAACCCTAGCTCAATTAACCCATATCCATTAAAGCCTAGGTTAGGTTTTAATTTAAAGTCCTAATTTTTTTCTCGATATTTTATTAAACAAATGTCCCATACTTTCATATTTACCAAATAACGTATTTAATTTCCTTTTTACCCTTCTCACCAAAGATGCAGACTAATCAATAAATTACAAATCGCAAAGACCATCAGGTGCCGAGATTTGAATTCCCAAAGACTACATACAGTGGATCGATTGCACCATCATCACGTGAATTCAAATCCCAAAGACTACTACAGTGATTGAGAATTAAATCTCAAAGACCACATACAAGCAAATCTTTTAATGAGAGGGATAAAAAGAAAATTAAACGCCGCTTATTCGATAAATATTAAAGTATGAGACGCTGTTTCAATATTTTTAAACTTCACACGCTACCGCTTCGATAAATCATCGATTTTTCATTGCACACGATTCCCTACATATACATATTAAAAGCATCTCGAGAAAAAAAATAGGATGCAAATAAAAATTTAGACTACTTAGTTGATTCAAACAGTGAATGAATATTTCAGAATGATAAATCTATATTACAATTGCATGAGAATTATTTTTTAAATTAATTTAAAAAAATTTCGATAAAATTTAAGTAATTTTGATCCGTTAATAAAAAATATTTTAATATAATGATACTCTATATATAATAATTTTGATAAAAAATGAAATGATCAATTTTTTATATTATAACAATTATTATTGAAATAAAAAATATTTTTATAATGAAATATACAATAAAATGTCCTTTTATTTTTATTTTTATTTTTTAAAAAAAGGAATACCGCTAATGTCACGTTATTATTATTATTATTTACTGAAGCGGTCTAGCGATCGAATAGTTTTGGATCTGGTTACATCCTCGTCGTGACGGGGCCGATAAAATATATAAATATATACTGCCTCGTACTCGATCCTTCTCTGGTATTACTCGCCGCCGCGGCTGTCGCTCGCATAGAGAACCCTAAACCCAGTGCCGGAGATCATCTAAGAGGCAGTTCCAAAGGCGAACCAGGTAAATACGGTTCTTTCGCCTCTACTTCTTTTGATATCCTTTGATTTATTTTATTTTTTGAGTTTTATTGGCCTTGAATTGAAAGCGTTGCTTCATTGATTCCCTCTTGAGAATTCGTCCGTTCAGTTTTTTTTTTTTTACCTCCGCGTAATCTATCCGTGCAGTTATTAAGAGGTTTAATGTTCATCTGGAAAGGCAGAGAAATAACCTAAGTTACATACCGGTTGTGATTAGGCTCTCAGCAAGGTAGAATGTTGTAATTATAAACTTAGTTTTCATTGTCCGTAAATCTAGCTTCAGAAGAGTGAACTTACAGATCCGTATGTCATACATATGCTTGATTTGTGCCAACAAGCTCCATTTTTAAAAGAGAAATTTTGAGAAGCATGAGGTATTGTGCCACTTTAGATTTGTTTTTTAAATTTTTTTTTTTTGTTGCTTATACTTTTTAAATTTAAGAAGGGAGCCTTGACACAACGGTAAGGTTGTTGTCTTTTGACCAAGAGATCACGGATTCAAATCCTAGAAATAGCCTCTTGTAAAAAAGTAAGGTAAGGCTGCGTACAATGGATTCCTTCTTCGATGCCCCGCGTGGCGGGAGCTTCGTGCACCAGATTGTAGTTATACTTTTTAAATTTGGGAGCTGATAGAGATTAGGAGACTTAAGAGCATATTTGTTCTGACTCTGGAGTGAAATAAGAAGTGGCTGGTTTATCAGTTTGACAATTTTGAAACATGTTTATCCAGGTGGCTAGTGTTCGTGATTGACTTAACTGCATCATGAGAACAAATAATGAGGTGTGCAATCTGATTTGTACATTGAGTGGCTGTTCTGCAAATGCAGGAAACCAATTCAAAAGAGTATTGTTGATCATGTGACTGCTTTGTATTAACCTTGATTTGATGTTGCTCATTGCTTAATGATGCTGTAATGTCAGGCTCGGTGAGGTATCAAATGTCTTGTCGTTACTTTGTCCTTTCGGTGGATCTTTGCATTGGCCATGTAGATTGATAATACTTAATGCATTTGACTTATTTAAGTTCACTGCATTGAATTGACAACTTTTATTTATTGCATTGGATTATTTGAGTTTGTTGCACGTAAGTGACAATTGTTATTCCCTAAAATAAGGCACTCTTGGTAAATTTCAGATGTTGGGACACTTATTTCAAACTCCATAACACCTTGGAATTCTACCCATGTTGTAAAACTGCATTGATTTTTAATCACTAAATTTTACAGGCATACAAAGTTTTACTGATGGGTATGTCCATATACTTGGTATATCCTTATTTGGATAGTGACATTTTTTTATCTCACGCTTGTATCCTTATATTAATCAGGTTGACAGCCAGATACAAAATGTCTCGAGTTTATGTTGGGAATTTGGACTCACGCATGACAGAAAGGGACCTGGAAAATGAATTCAGAACATTTGGTGTTCTTCGAAGGTAGTTTGTTTGATGAAATACACATCCCTTTCTTGCCAGTACCTTATAGTCAGCATCTATCATAGTTAGTTTTTATTATTGGTACAGTTTCATGATTGCCCTGTTTGTGAAATTGTTTTACAATTAGTTGTATTGAGTGTGCCTTCAAATGCAATATTAAATTACACGTCAACTTCAATGAGTGGGCATAAAACTCAAGTTTGTAATTGGGAAATGGTACATGAAATCTTCAGGAAAACATAGAAAAAATGAATAAAGAGGACATTAATTAGTGGAAGCCAGTTGGATTGCTTTTTTTTCGAGAAAAAACTATATTGCAAGTTCATAAACACAGATACTACAACAACAACCAAGCTTTATCCCATTAGGTGGGATCGGCTATATGGATCCTCCTACGCCATTAAGCTCTATCTCCTATTATATCATCATCTATATTTAAATAAATTTTATCTTACTTTATTGTTGCTAACCAAGTCTTCTTTGGTCTTCCTCTTTTTTATTTGATTTATATATTTGTAATAATTTCACACTGCCTAACTGGAGCATCTATCGGTCGTCTAAGTATATATTTGTATCATCTTAAATGTGTCTTCTGAAGTTTTCTCTCAATAGATGCAACTTCAATTTTCGTTCTAATATTTTTATTTTTTATTTTTTCCATCCTTGTATGTCCACACATCCATCTTAACATTTTTATCTCTACAACTCTCATCTTACACTCATGTACTCGAGTTATATCCCAACATTCATTTAACATAATAGGTATAACTGCTGCTTTGTAAAATTTCTCTTTAAGTTTTAAAAGTACCTTATATCACAAAGAATATTTGATACTCTCATCCATTTTAACCATCATATTTGTATTTTATATAAGACATCTCTCAACTTCTCCATCCTTGTAAAATTGATCCTAAATATTAAAACTTTCAGTTGCAGATATCTCATTATTTTCTAACGTAATAATTGTCTCATTGTTTCTAACATTGCTAAATTTAAATTTCAAATATTCTGTTTTTACTTTACCAAGTGTAAGACCTTTCACTTTTAACATCTCTCTCCAAGCTTCAAGTTTAGCATTTAATCATTCACGTGTTTCATCTACCAAAACAATTTTATATGTTTAGACAAATATTCCATTTATCATGTGAATACTGATTTTTTTTTTATTTCTACCTATCTATGCTGATGAGTAAGCTTGTTGATCAATGTTGACCATGCTTTGCACGTTGTTTCAAACTTGTACATCTGGATGGCATGTATTAAGTTTCTAGGTTATCCATCCAGTTCATGTAGAACAGTATAGGTAAAATATCTGTCCTTTTTTTCATTCATATGCTAGTTCACAATGTTATTGTTGTTACCTTTGTAGGGTTAAAAGATAATGCAATATGATGTTATCAGAAATGAAAATATTTCTACATGTGCAGTGTTTGGGTTGCTCGAAGGCCACCTGGTTATGGCTTTGTTGAATTCGATGATCGAAGAGATGCATTGGATGCAATCCGTGATTTAGACGGTAAGTTGCCCCCTTTTTTAAATTGTTTTTTATGTGATGTATTTATTAACTCTTGCAAATAAATATACACAAAATAGTGCTTTTTCCATCCTTTCCTATTACTAAATGGATCTGTTACTTTAATAGGAGAAAATTCAAGCAATATTGCACCTATACTTGCGAGTAACCTCCAGGAATATTATAGTTGTATTACTAATTGAGTTCCATATATGAATTGTTGTCTTCCATTTGAAAGGCGACCTAATCTGCAGATGGTCCAATACTCTAAAAGAATTACAATCTGAGAACTTTTCAAGATTTCATGAATAGCTTGTTGATATTTTAAAAGGCATATTCCAAATTTGACCCTGGAACCGATATTTTAACTGGCAACTCTGTGTATTATTAATTGAATGCCGCCCCCAATACACTGATGCTTCATTCAACTGTACAAATGTGAATGGTCTGCTTGGCTTTTGTTATGTGGCTGAGTCATAGTTCTTATTGGTGAGGAGAATGGTTCTGGCTATAATAGTGGCAGATTTATCTTTATAATATTGACAGGTTTCAACATCTAGACGTTTTGAGATCTAATATTGTTTGATTAATGTGGTTAGAATAGGTCAATTAGTAAGGATGTGCATGACTGATATAAGTTGGAAGGCATTACCGTGTTATGAGTTGATTATTGAAGTCTTTCTTGAAATCCCACTTTTTCTTCTTTGCATCACCCAATCTCTCAGGGATTTGTGAACAATATGTAGAATTTTTAAGTGAGGAATATAAAATAATTATTAAGGAATTGTTTATAAAATAATAATTAAAGAATTGTTTTACTCTAGAAACTAAAGTGTTTGATGGTAACCTATGGTGGGGCTTAAATAAACCTCTCATGATAAATAATCGGAGACAAGGAACGTAAACACATCTATTGGAAGTTTGATTGAACTCTACCAAGAAATGGTCCCAGGTGTTGGCGTGCCATCTTGAAATAGCTTTGTAGGAAGGCATATATCCTGCTCCCTGTGAAATTTAGTTGGCGCTGAATAAAACAAAGGTGGAATTTAGTCGGTGATGAATGAAACAAATGTGATCTTTGGAATACTTTTGTGGAAATTGGTTCTGCTGTGTTCTTTTGAATTGCACGCTCTATGGATGACTGATTGCCACCCCATGATGAAATATTACACTTTACTGAGTCTGCTGGCAGCAGAAGAATAAGAAAGTCGCTGATACATTAAACCTTGGGCATCTGCTACAATAGGAAGAGCCAGAGGTCAGAAAAAGGAGCCTCCTATGCTTGCAATTTTTCCATGACCATTCACTCAACAGTGTATTTGTATATGTGCTTATCTTACTTCAAAGTTTCTCTTTTGCTTGAAAATCTGTCAAGAGAAAATGCTTTGGTAATATAGGGACCTACTTCGCCTTTGTTTTATATTCAGTACTTTGTCTCTATGGAAGTGACAAGAGCTGAACTTTTCCATTAATTATCATTCTATTTTCTGAGCTATTGTGTAACATGTTTCTTTTTTGCTATATAATAGGAAAACATGGGTGGCGTGTGGAGCTTTCTCATAACTCTAAAGGTGGCGGCGGTGGACGTGGACGAGGACGAGGTGGTGGTGGGGACTCGAACTGTTATGAATGCGGTGAACCTGGTCATTTTGCCCGAGAGTGTAGATTACGCATTGGGCATGGTGGTTTAGGAAGCGGAAGGCGCAGAAGTCCTAGCCCACCTCGCTATCGTAGGAGCCCTAGCTATGGCCGCGGGTATGATGTTTTCTTATGTAATGTGCAGCTGGGACAATCAAGATTTAGTGCAACTAGCTTTATTTTGCTTTCTAATTTCAATCTTATTCTAGTCCTTTCTTCTCAGGTTACACTGTTTAAGCTTATATCAATCTATACATGTTTCACATATTCTGTACCATGTCAATTTGTTGATATATCTGTACTCTAATGGACATGTGGGGTATGATGCTGATGTGTAAAACCTTTCTTCCGACTGCAGGAGTCGCAGCCCACAAGGGAGGAGGTCTCCTCGTCGTCGCAGCTATTCACCTCGAAGTAGGTCACCTGCATACCGTCGGGAAGATTCCCCCTCCGCCAATAGGTACATGAAACTGCACATTTTTTTTTTTTTTTGTGCATCAACACGAAAAGGATTGGCACCTCATCACTTTTGGTCTTTATACTGTGGCGTCCATCTCTTTTCTTCCAGAAGCCCAGGCAAGGATAGAAGGCGTAGCTATTCGCCTCGTCCTGAGAAGAACTACAGTCGCTCGCCAGCATATGCTCGCGAAGAGCCTCTTCATGCCAATGGGTACATGATTTTCTCGTCGAATTGTGCATATGACCCGGTACTGTAGCTGCATGTTGATCCTTATAAGTTTTGCAGGGATGGACAACAGAGCAAGAGCAGGAGCAGGAGCAGGAGCAGGAGCAGGAGCTGAACTGTATCATGATTTTTAGGAATTGCTGTTACAATAGAGTTTGCTCGGACTACCTTTGACTGGTAAATTAGTTGGCTCAAAGTGGTTTAGTGTCGAAAAATGGAGCTTTCAATTCTTCGCATATTAATCGGAGCTCTCCTCGACTTTGCTGGTACTCGCAGATGTTACTTTCTCTAGTTCTTCGTTAATCGTGTTTTCATCTCTATTCTGGATATCGAATACAATGTCGTCGTAGTGGCAGACCAACCAACGACTAATTAGTCGCTGCTTTAATATGCTAAGTTTTTGTTTGCTAAAGGTCATTAACAAATGCATTATCCTGTCTGTTTTTGTTTGAGGTGTGATTCTGCTAAGTTATAATCCTGCTGCACCCATGGGCTCCTCTCCTTGCTGACTCTGCTTTTCTGCATTCGTGCTTCTTGCTATCTCATCTTTTTTCGGCCAGCAGCACCCCATGGGATGGGATGATCTCTCCTCACTGCCATGCTTCTCTGCTCTAGCAATCTCTCTGCTAAGCAGCACGGCTCCTCCTCCTCGTGTGTAAATTGTGTTAGTATGTTTGAATTTTGAACGACGAATGCATTGTCTAAAGATCTCTCTAGTGTGTTTCTTTTCTTCGTCTATGCTGTTTGTTCTTGGTATGAACTATGAAGCAAGATTTTGGTTTCTGTTCGGTCGTTTGATTTGCAATGTCATGTTTCTTTTCTCCACAGACAAAAAACAATATCTAAGTGTCTTATATTTATGATTCCTCATCGATGTTAATTACACAACAGACCTAGCTGTGGAACAATTAGATTCAGAAATTAATGAAAGTAGAATTAATAAAATGATCAGGATCGAACTGGAATGGATGAAGCGGCGGCGGCCATGCAGCCTTTAAAGGGGTTGAAGAGCGAAGCTCCAAATCTCAGCTCCTGGTGCACCGTAATGGGAAGGCCTTCCTTGAGGCGCTCATCGTACTTCTCCAAAATCGACACGATGTAATTGAAGTCTGGCCTTTTCGATGGGTTCGCAGACCAGCACCTCTTGATCAGATTGTTGAGGACCGGAGAGCATGTCGTCGACAGTGGTGGTCTGAGATTCTACAAGGAAAACAAGAGATCAAAACAAATTTATTAATTAGCTCAAACACATCTTTCTTTTTTCTTTTTTTTTTTTCTGTTTTTTTTTCAGTCGGCAGTACACTAGAATTTAAAAAAGAAAAGAAATTAAAAAAAAAAAAATAATTCGGTGCACTAAACTTCTATTAAAGATTTTGAAAAAGAATTCATTCTATGTAGTTTTACTTTACAAAAATTTTGTAAGAGGGTATTTTTGAAAAGGAAATTTCAAATGGAAAAAGAAAACTCTAGAGAAAACAAAGAGAAAAGGAAGGATTTTTTTTTTGTTGAGAAAATAAGGAAATGAAGGGAAGAGAAGGGAAGAGTAGAAAATAAAAAATAAAAAAAAATTAAGGCGAAGGCACGTGGCGAAGATCAATCATCCAATCTAAAAAGTTGGGAATCTGTCCAACTAGCAGCCCCCTGCCATCCGTCCCAGGGCTGCGGCGAGAGAGAGGTAAATCGCGGAGGGGACTATGTCCCTTAACACGGTGGCAAGACAGTGAGGGGATCATCTGAGCCCGGGGGATCAATCATCGACAATAGTGAATGTGGTAAATGGTCGATGATTATAATAGTAAATTTTTATCTAATGAAAAAAATAAAAAAAAATCCGTAAAACACTAAAGAAAGGAAATTACTTTTTGGAAAAATGAAATCTTAAATTCGTTTGTTCGTTAAACACACAAAAAAAAAAAGAAAAATAATTCTTCTGTTTGTTTGGGAGGAAGTGAGAGAAATATATGTAATGAAAAGGGAAGAAAAAAAAAAGAAAAGAGAGAGAAAGTAAAGGAAGATGAGGAAAAGAGAAGATTAAAATTTTCAAGTGTAAAAAAATCTTTTTTTTTTTGTTATGGATAAGAAAGATTAAAAGTTATCCTTCTTTTATCATTTCTTCCTCTTCTCTCATCCCCTCCCAAACAAAATTTAAAATTCTTTTTTCTTTATTTACTCTTTCCCTCCTCCTCCCAAATTAAACAAGCAGTAAAGGATCGATGAGGAAGAGGAAAATGAATGAGAAAGAAAGCATATAATTAAGGATTAGATGAAGTCATGAAACCAATAGTGATGGAGTATCAGGTGAGACTGAGGTTTCTATATATATATAGAGCTAGCAATATAATTACCTTCTCGGAAGCAGCATAGGCAGCTTGCACGGGGGTCATGCCTTGGTAGGGAACGAGAGCAGTGGTGAGCTCCCAGAGCACAATCCCGAAGCTGTAAACGTCGACCTTCTTGGTGTAGGGCTTCTCCTTGATCATCTCGGGAGCCATCCACCTGTAGGTGCCCATGTTTCCCTTGGACTCCTTGCACTGCGTCTCCAGGCAGGAGGTGCCGAAGTCTGCCACCTTGACCCTCATCTGGTCGTTGAGGAGCAAGTTATGGGACTTGAGATCGCGATGGATGACGCCTTGAGAGTGGAGGTACTGCATCCCCCTGGAGATGTCCAGAGCCAACCTCAAGATCGTCTCCGTCGACAGCGAGTAGGGCTCCTTCTTGTGGAGGTACATCCTCAGAGTTCCCTGGGACATGTACTCCGTTATGATGCAGTACACTGGGGGCTTCTTGCAAGCGGCTATGAACTGCACACACATATATATATTCTTCCATTTTTAATTTAATTTATCATTAAAATCAAATTAATCTATCTATAATCGATCAAATTAATCATTTTTTTTTAATAAAAAATATCAACTCGATGGGAAGACACTCTAAAAGACTTTGCATCTTCAAAGGAAAAGGATTGACCTTTTTTTTTTTTTTGAAATAATTATATCGTCCGTATTAACTACTCGATCCTTTAGTAAGGCTTAAAAAAAATATAACTCTAATTCATCATAACTGCCCGCTGCATGTATAGAGCAATTGACTAAAGCTTATTTAATTGATTGATATCGGTTAGCAGTTTGATTTAATCGATTTTTTAAAAATTTAAATTTTAAATTAAATTGATCAATCGATTCGATTATTAATTTTAATTTAACTTAGATTTTGCTTATTATTATCCTAGGAGATAAAAGGGTTAAATAGTCAATTAAAATTTCCAAACTGATCTTAATCGAATTAATCTATTTTTTTTTTTCAAAAATAAATTAACATGACTTAAGTTTGTCATCAAATTAATCAATTTTTTTTTATCCAATTCGATTAAGATTTAATTGATTCGATCAAATAAATCAAAATAATTAAGAATTTTTTTCCCGATTTAACCTATGGTTACCCCTGCAATTAATATCATTAATTGTCTCGGTTAATATAATGAGAAAATTAAATGCAAAAAAAAATAATAATAATAACAATTGAAAAGAAATAACGTAACGGACCTGAACAATGTTGAGATGGTATAGCCTGGAGAGAAAGGAGACCTCGGAGTGGAATTGCTTCTCCAAGATCGCCTTCTTCTGCTCGTCCTGCTCTGGAATCCTCACCATCTTGATTGCCACCGCTCTTTGTTTATAAATTCCCCTGTAAATCCTGCTGTTTGATCCCGAAGCGAACTTGTTGCCGATGAAGAGCTGCGAGAGATCAGCCATCCACTCCTCCCTTTGCCCCGCCTCCGCCTCCGCCTCCGCCTCACTATTGCCTAATGGATCTCCATTGCCCAGGTCCAGGAGCATGGACCAAGACTCTAAGCTGTCCCACCTCCTCTTCTCCATGACCTCCATTTCCGTCGGCAACGGCGGTTTCCTCCTCCTCGCTGACCACCGAGAGTAGGACGACGACGACGAGGACGAGGAAGGAAGGGGAGGAGACGACGACGAAGCTGGGAGGGAGCCGCCTGCATGGCTTCTCTTTCCCAGCCTCAGCCTCAAGATTAGCGCTGGAAAGCAGAAGGCCATCTATATATAGATCGATCGAACAGTTGACGATCAAGGAGATCGATCTATATATCAGAAGCTAGCTATAGTAGAGCTGATCAGCTAGCTGATCAAAGAGAAGGATAAGAAGGAGAAGGAGAAGGCGAAACTGAAGAATCCGATATCATCGCCGTCCTCCTCCTCCTTGAAATTCGATGGCTCACGGAGTTCATAGCCATCGCGGGTTGAAAAAAATTGAACATGATGAGAGGAAGGTCTCAGCTACTCACACCGGCCAGTGGAGGGGCATTCCAATTATTCACTTGATCAAGGGAAGGGTGGGAAAGAGAAAGAGAGCCATTTGTTTATATATATATATATATATATATATATATATATATAGTTTGATTTGCTCAACGACGACCAAGAAGAAATGGAAGAATTTAAAAGGAGTCAAGGAAGTCCCGTGAGGGGTGGTTCAAAAAGGGTGCAAGCATCTATCCATGCATGTATGCCCTTCTCTACCTCTTCTTCTTGTATCTTCTTCTTCTTCTTCTTTGTTTGTTTCTTTCAGGGGCTTTCTTTTTAATTTCTCAGCTCATGCAGATAGAAAAGGACTGCTAATTTCACCTCCATCGACTGACAGACCTGCTGCAAACGCTAGCTTCATATATTGCACGAATTTTAGAGCGAGGTCGGCCTCAAATTCGCATGCAACTTGGCCGTGCAAAAGTTGAGTGGGGAGAGGGGGGAGGGAGAAGTCAACGTGGACATTTGCATGACCACCACTTTTTTTTTTCTTTTCTTTTCCCTCGAAAATAAACGATAAAAATTTCATTTTATTCGGCAAAATTTACCTTTGGTTTAATTTGTCTTTTATTTAACCATTTAATTATTTATAAACATTATTAGACATCAACTGTGCACTGTATTTTTTTTTTTCATAATTCAGATATCAAGAATGATTCTTTATTCGAAGGGGGGACATCGACCTCAACGATAACTAGAATTATAAACGAGTCAAGCCAAATCAAGTTTTATAGTATTTAGACTTATTTGATAAGATAATTAAATCGAACCAAACCAAGTCTAAAATTAACCAAGCTATTGAAAAATCTATTCAAACTTAACTTGACTTCTTCTCTTTTTTTTTTTATTAAATTGAGTTCGACTTGAACTTGAATTGAGCTCGGCATAATTAATGGATATCGAGCTTCTAATCACGCTCGATTCACAAGCTTGATTCAAATTTATTTAAATTTAACTTATTTTAATATTATCAAGCTCTTAAGTCATGCGGTTAGTATGCTCTTGTAATAATATAAGTTACAATACTGATATAAGGCTTAAATAGCTGCTGCACACACTAGCCATAAATCATAGTGAAATAACACTGACAAGTAATAAAAATACAAAGACAAAGATGCACTTTGGAATAACTTTGACACAGTTAGAAAACCAAATCAAAAATAATCATACAATCAAAACCATAATAAAGAATCAAGTGTTATGACAATACAATCATAATAAAAATGCGGAATCAAAATAGAATATAATCCAAACGCTCAGTGTGAGATGAGATTGACAGACAGGACCTCCAAACACCATACAACATCCTCTATCTGCTATCTGGGCGAAAGAAAAATCCAATTTTGTAGTGGTGAGTATGAAACTCAGTGGTATAGAAAAGATATGCATGAACTAATAAACATATGGAGATCAATAGATATACAATCTCATTGGTACAATTATTTATACAACAGTATGAACATAATTAATAGGTATACCAATCTATCCAACGAATGTAGTCATCAGTACAAAATATACATATAGATATGCAAAACACTACTTAGAACAATAGAAGCCAACATATATTGTGTAATAATATGCATGTAGATGTCACACTAAATGCATCATTTGTAGGAATGTCTGTGAGCACTAGAAGGAGGGGGAGGGGGGGGGGGGGGGGGTGAGGTGAATGGTGCGTCTTCGTCGATTTGACGGAATTCGTTCGTGCTTGCTACAAAATTTATTATGCGCAGTGAAAATACAAATAATAAAGCAATAACAAAATACAAGCACAACAAAACATGCAATATAACGTGGTTCGGAATCTTAAGATTCCTACTCCACAGATTGGGCTCGAATGAGCCCTAGCGATGTAAACACCACACTAAATAATAATACTCTTTCTCGATAACAAGTCGGAGGCAGAGAAACCTCGTACAATGATTCTTACAATAATAGGAAATACAAATAAATACAAGTAAACTACACAAATACAAGTAAAGAGAACTTTATAAAATGTGAACTTGAATGCTTTCTTTTGGTTGCTTGAGAGTAGCCTTTAAGGTCTGGATTGCAGTAGTAAATCTCCTCCAAATCGCCTCAAAGGACAATGCCAAAATCTCTCTCTTCGAGCTCCTTTTAAACCTACAACTCGGGTTGGATTCCGCCTAGCAGTCGATTGCTAGAGATTATCAGTTGACTACTCCTGTAGTCGTTGTGAGACAACGACTTAATCCACGTTAGATAAGTTCCAACAGATAGACCATCAGTCGACTGATCATTCTTCCACTCGACTGCTAAACCCTAGCAATGACTTAAACATTCTGCGTCTGCGTCCTCGACCATCACCAATCGACCTCCATGTCGGCCGATCGATCGAGCCATCACCGATCGTCTAACGCCGGCAATGATCGCCAAGGCTAGCGGCTACAGTCGAATGTCAGTCGACTCCCGGTCAATCGACTGGTCATAATCCCAATCGACTATTCAGAGTCAACTCGACTGCCAAGTGTCAAAATATTTGACCAGTCGACTGAGCCATAATCCCAGTCCACTGACAAACCTCAAACATAAGGTTTAACCTCAAGTATGATGCCCTCATATTTGCTAGATCACTCTTAGCCTAGATCTAAGCCTTCTAGTCACCTCCATCAGTCTCACACCTATCGGATCCCTTCAAGTCATCCATAACTTGTTCATCCATACGCTATCATTCAGGTGCTTCCATTTGCTATTGTCATGCTAAGCTGGTCCATACCACCAAGGTACATTTGGGCTTATCCGCCAAGACACGCGACTTCCCGCCAAACCATCGACTTACGCCACAAGACTCGCCGACTTTATCTCGCGAATATCAACCTTTGGACTTCCCTTACCAACCCATGTTAAACTTTCCATTTGTCAAGACTCAAGCTTGAACTTTTCCATGGCAAAACCCATGCTTGGACTTTCCATGCCAACCAAATGCACAATCAAATAAACCTTCTTGTTTGATGTTCATGCATTCATTGGAATAAAAATAATTAAAGAAAACAAATTCAGAAATTAACATTTATAGGGATAAAGATTGAAATAAAGCTGGACTTTTATCTGTTCAAATGAACCTATAAAGAAAGATGAAAGCAATAAGCTAATAAATAGAAGAGAAAGGGACCAAGCTGCTTGTTCGACGATTAATGGAGGAGAAAGAAATTGATATCGCAATTCGAACAAAGAGTAGAGGATTACCTGAGCCAAATCAAGGAAGAGAAAGGAATCAATGTCGTTGTTCCTTTTTCAGTCAATTAACGCCGAACGAAGGATGAATGAAGGAATAGGAGGAAGAAGAACCGTCGCGAGGGTTTTCTTCGTGAGAAGAAATGTCGATGGCTTCACGCGTGGGTTTTTGTTTTTTTAAAGGAAAATTAATATTAACTTTTAGGTTTTCTAATATGGAAATAAATTGAGATATAATTTCATTTTTATTTATTATATTAAATAGAAACTACATTTTTATTGATAATTATAAAATAAAAATAAAAATTCAAGTAGTCAAAATTTTATAAAAAATATATCATCAAAAATTTTTTATTTATTATAATTAACGATCAATTATTTTTTGTTGATACGATCTTATCAAATCTTATCATAGTTTTTATTTATATTTTTATAAAATATGGATTGCATTTTTTAATTTTTTAGCCATCAAAATTAATATAATTATTGGTTATATTTTTGTTTTCAAATTTGTTTTCATTTAATAAATCTGTTGGCCAAAATTTTTGTAAATAATTTTTTAAAATATTAAATTTTTTATTAATTTATATGAAAATAGAAGGCTAATGAAGGAGAAAAAAATACTCTTGATGAAAGAGACGAAGAAGGGGAAATGGTTCATGAAAGAAGGAGAAGAGAGCGTAAAAATATTTATTGTTACAAGGTAAAAAAATTAAATAAGTTAAGAGGGACAATTTCATTAATAAAAGACTGTGAAAAAATTTTAAAAAATAAAAATTCAAATAGTTAAAGTTTTATAAAAACATATCATCTAAATAAATTCGAGATGATTTCTTAAAAATTTTTATTGAGTTAAGTTAATATAAATATTAAAATTTCTAGATAAAAATTTAAATTTACCCATCAAATTTAACTTTAATTAGTAAAAAATTAAAAATTATTGGCCAAATATAATTTTGATTAGTAACAAATTAAATATTACCAACCAAAAATAAATTTAGCCGATAAGAAATTAAAAATTAATGACCAAATCTAACTTTGGCTAATAAAAAATACAAATATTACCGGCCAAATTTAATTTTAACTGGTAAAAAAATTTAAATTACCAACCAAATCTAACTTTGACTAGAGACAAATTAATCATTACCTACTAAATTTAATTTTGGGGAAAAAAAATTAAAGCTTACCGACCAAAGCTAATTTTGGCCAGTAAAAAAATTAAGCATTACCTATCAAATTTAACTTTGGCTGGTAAATATTTAAAATTACTGGCCAAAATTAATTTTGGTCGGTAATTATAATTACTTACTAGCTAAATTTTATTTTGGTCGGTAATTTTAAATATTTACCAACCAAATTCACTTTGGACGGAAAAAATTCATCAGTATTCTCACTTTTTCCCGTAGTGATTACTCGAGTTAAACTCGAGTCTGGTCAATCGTGACCTGGGTCGATTGCACCAACAATCTCTCCATTTTTTATATTTGACAAAAAACCAAACACCTTTGAGTTAGAATACAAACTCAATTCAATCCTCCCAATTTTTCAAATTGGAAATTCTCAAATTCTCCCCCTTTTTGACATACATCAAAAAGGCTCTCCCCAAGGGTGTCAATATTTCATATCCCAATGAGATCTTACAATCTCCCCCTTAGTCCAAAAACACCTAGGATGTCTTCACTCTTCCTAGTGATAAATCCTATATCACTCAAGAGAGTCAATCCTCACATCTCCAAATTCTCCAAATCTTCCCCCCTCATGAGGAAAGACACATTCATCATCCCATGATAGATAACCTCCCCCTAAAGACTTGTTCCCCTTGACCATTGCACCAACAATGTCCTTAGAGATTCTCTAAGTCTATAAGAACATTAAACCATCAAAATTAAGGGCAAAGATTCAACATTGAACTTTCACCCCCTTAAAATTCGATACACACCCTAAACAATTCTCCTAATCCATTTTCAATGGATTCCACCCTTCCAATGCTCTCCAAAGCATATCCTAGGGTTAGGAGCAGTTAGGGAACCAAGAAATAGCTTAACATGGGCTTAACAAACTTTGTTTGCCCACAAATCAATTTATAAATCTGATCGCTGATTTACGACTACGACTACCATCCATGGCAGTCGATTGATTTCTGCAAATGCAGAAATTCAGTTTCAAAAATCGAAATTTAAAAAATCATAAGTAAAAATATATATTTTGAAAAATCTTAAAAATTCATATGTACATTATTTATAATAAATAAAATGGGTGAAAAATATTTGAAAAATAAAATACCCACAAAATAATGAGATTGACACAAAATTCAAAACCATTGAAAAGTTCAATGTTTTGACCCTACTTTGTATCAACTCTATCAATGGTGATTGCTATCAAAAGATAGACTTCACCAATATTTTTCAAAATGATTTTAAAATATTTTTAAAATCTTATATTGAACCATGGTCTACGGGCTTAATGCACATGACTTGTATATAAGCTTTCCTCATGATTCATCCATGGTATAAGATGAGTTTGAGTTTATCTAGATGCAAAATTTATGTACCTTGAACTTAACTCATTTCCTAGCATCTCACATGTGTCTAGAGTGTATCAATACACACACATATCAATGTGATGTGAGATGTGGATTTTATTCATCCTAAACTAGGGTCTCATGCATTTTCTAAGGCAACACTACTTGATTCCCTTATACATGAGACTTCAAGTCATGCCAATTGTCCTTAAATTAATTTTCATAATGCATGATTAATGATTATGGCATAAATGATAACATAAATGAAACATGTGCCAATAATCATGATGTCATAACATATGATTAAATCTAAATACACATGACATAAAAGATAAGTTCTAAGCATAATCATGACATTTATATGATAAAGATGAAATATGATGTCATGACATGACATATGATAATCAAAGCATGACAAATCAAATATAAGATATAAGAATACCTAAATTGTAAAATTAGTTGTCATTTGTTAGGATTAATTCCATTTTGCCGTATTAACACTTATCCCAAGTGTGCCAAAAATCTAAAATGACACACTATGACCTCTAGACCTAATTTGTGTCAATTTGATCAATTTTTCATAATTCTCAAATGATATTGGCACATCCTAAAAATTTTTAGGATTAAAGATTCAAACTTATTTTCAAGGTACTCATAACCTTGAAAATGATCTAAAGTTCCACCTTTACCAAGGTTAGGTTAACTACCTATTCATTTAAGGTTGGCACATCCTAACCCATTTAGCATGAGTCGATCACGCTCCTAGGAAATCAAAATCTATTTGAGCTCCTTAGGTTAATTAGGTATTCACTAGGGATAACTTCCCTAGATACCCTCCTAATGACCCTTCTAGGTTTAGAAACATTAGTCATTGTAGTCTTGCCTAGGTTAACTCTAGGGGTGACTCCCCTTGTAACCTTCTTAGTAGCTTCCCTAGGTTTCTTTGAAACCTTAGCCACTGGGTACAGACCATGGTTAGCCTTAGGGATAGCTTCCCTAGTAACCTTGGCTCTCCTAGACCTAGATTGTATTTCATAATCGAATGAAACACTATGATAGGTCTCCTTAGGCTTAGGTTTGTGACCCAAACATTTCTTGCCCTTGAATGAGCCTTGCTTCCTAGACTCTAGGTTTTGACTCTTAGACCCTAGGCTTTGACTATTTGACCCTTGCATTTGATTTTGTATTTTCCTAAGGGTATTTTCTAATTTCTTAAGTCTTGACCTCAAGACTTGATTTTCTAATTCTAATTGCCCAATTTTTTATTTTTGATTGAGTCTTTGGGCATTACCATTTATTCTAGGTATATGTCTACCCTTCTTAGGGTTAATTCCTAAATGGTTTTCTATCTTCCTAATACTTTCCTTAGGTAAAATTGTTTTAGGGATATTAGTCTCAAATTTCTCCTTATTTTCAAAATTGCAACTCTTAACACCTAAGCAAAAATATTTGTTATTCCTAGCATGCTTTTCATGAACAATAGAAAGAGTGTTTAAATTATTTCTAGCATACTTTTTGACATTAAACTTAGAAGGTGCATTCCTAAAATATACCTTAGGATTTGCTTTAGAGGCTCCTCCTATATGTGATGCTTCTTCTTGGCCCTTCTTCCTCCCCCTAGGGCATTGACTCCTATAATGCCCTTTTTGTTGACATTTGAAGCAAATGATATGCTCCTTGATTTTCTTTATTGGGGCTCCGACATCCTTTGACTTTTCTTGAGATTTTGGTGTTGGTTGACTTTTCTTGACTCTTTTACTCTTGTAATTTCCTACTTCCCTACGCTCAAAGCATATGATATGATTTTTATTTGTAACTAAATTGCTTGAGTTACCTAGATCAATGGTGGTGGAATTTAGGACTCCTTCATCTTCTCAACCGGACGTAAATGGTTCCTCTTGAGTTTGCTTCGGTGTGGAAGATGACATAATCTCCTCCCTCTCAATCTTAGAGATGGAGGCTTCTTCTACCTCTTCCACCTCTTCTATCGACCCGGATGTTGACTCCTCTTCAACTTCCGAATCTTCACTTGCTTGTGAGGATGAGCTTTCTTCCTTCTCCTCTTCTTCTTCTTGTGCCAAGTGAGTCTCCTCATGGAATCTTTGCCAACTTGCTCCATAGCTCCTTGGCATCCATGTAATTCCCTAAACTACACAAAATGTCATTAGGGATTAAATCAACCAAGAATTTTATTACCTTATTGTTTTTTTCGAATTCTTAGAGTTGTTCCCTGGTCCACTTCTTCATTTTGAGGAATCCTCCTTTTGCCCCTTTTGGATATTCAAATCCTTCCATCAATGCGGACCAATCTTCGAAGTCCCTCATCAAAATGAATTATTCAATCCTTGTCTTCCATTGATTGAAGCCTTCTCGTCCATAGAGTGCATATGGAATCGGCGTGTTGATGTCCTATCCTAACTTTTCTTCAAATTCCATCTTCTTTTCTCTAGCGCTTAGCTTCCTATTGTTAATTCGTAGAAGAGCCCCGAGCTCTGATACCAATTGTAGGAATGTCCGTGAGAGCTAGAGGGGAGGGGGGTGAATGGTGCGTCTTTGTCGACTTGACGAAATTCGTTTGTGCTTGCTACAAAACTTGTTATGCGCAGCGAAAATACAAATAATAAAGCAATAACAAAATACAAGCACAAAAAAACACGCGATATAATATGGTTCAAAACCTTAAGGTTCCTATTCCACGGATTGGGTTCGAATGAGCCCTAGTAATGCAAACACCACCACTAAACAATAATACTCCTCGACAACAAGTCGGAGGCGAAGAAACCTCGTACAATGATTCTTACAATAATAGAAAAGAAATACAAGAAAATATAAGTAAACTACACAAATACAAATAAAGAGAACTTTACAAAATATGAACTTGCTTGAGATTAGCCTTGAAGGTTTGGATTGCAGCAAGAAATTCCCTCCAAATCGCCTCAAAGAACCATGCCAAAATCCCTCTCCTCGAGCTCCTTTTAAACCTGCAACTCGAGGTGGATTCCGCCTAGCCGTCGACTGCTCCTGTAGCCGTTGTGAGACAATGACTTAATCCACGTTGGATAAGTTCCAATGGATAGACCATCAGTCGACTGATCATGCCTCCACTGATCACAAACCCAGCAAATGACGAAAACATTTTGTGCCCATGTCCTTGACCATCAGTTGACTGATTAAGTCATCAGTCGATTGCCCAATGCTGGAAGTCGACTGCCAAGGCCATGCGATTGCAATCGAATGCCAGTCGACTCCCGGCCAGTCGACTGGTCATAATCCCGATCGACTGCTCAGAGTTAACTCGGCTACCAAGTGTCAAAATACTTGACCAATCGACTGAGCCATAATCTCAGTTGACTGACAAACCTCAAACATGAGGTTTAACCCCAAGTATGATGCCCTCATACTTTCTAGACCACCCTTAGCCTAGACCTAAGCCACCTCCATTAGTCTCACGCCTATCGGATCCCTCCAAGTCATCCATGACTTATTCATCCATACGCGAGCCTTCAGGTACTTCTATCGGCTATTGTTATGATAAACTGGTCTATACCGCCAAGGCACATTTGGGCTTACACTACTAAGACACACGCTTGGATTTTACGCCGCCAAACTATTGGACTTATGCTGTCAAGACTCCCGCTTGGACTTTACGCCACCAATATCAACCCTTGGACTTCCCTTGCCAACCCATGTTGGACTTTCTATTTGCCAAGACTCAAGCTTGGACTTTCCCTTGCCAAGACTCATGCTTGGACTTTTCATGCCAACCCATGTTGGACTTTCCAATTGTCAAGACTCAAGCTTGGACTTTTCCTTGCTAGCTCATATTAGACTTTCCAATTGCCAAGACTCAAGGGTGGACTTTCCATGCCAAGTACCCAAGACTTGGACTTTCCATTGCCAAGTGTCCCACTTGGACTTCTCTATTATGGTCAACCCCAAGTCAACCATCTAGTCAATCCATTGTTAAACAATGGTCAACTCCTTTGTCAAACATCAATGCCAAACATCAAAACACTACTTGAGTCAAACTCGAGTCTGATCAATTGTGACCTGAGCCGATTGCACCAACATCATCCATATTTCAAACCTATGCAACATAACGCAAACATATGCAGTATGTATCACATACATATATGTCACTGCATATGGAAATGCATATGCAATATGTTTCTCACACATATGCAACATAACGCAAACATATGTAGTATGTATCACACATATATACGCCACTGTATATGGCAATGCATATGCAATATGTTTCTCACACATACGCCATCGCACATGGCAATACATATGCAATATGTATCACACACATAAGCCACCACACTGTTGGTGCAGTGGGCACCAAAGTCGAACCGGTATTTTGATTATGGCAAAAGGCTCAATAGTTAAGGGTATATTTGTTATCTTACGAGCTCAATTAAGTGTGCAGAAATGCTAAAGTTGAGCGGAAGGTCTGCGACACCCGGTGGGAACCGAGGTGGTCGGGCAACGCCAGAGGGATTTCGGAGGAAGCCGAGGTACTCGGGTGAAGACCGGAAGCGAGGCTACAAGGTAAGCTCGTGTGAAAGCGAAGCAAGGACGTTAAGCGTAGATCCGACCCAATACCTCCAATGGAAGGTCTAGGTCGAGATCAGTTGGTTAGAACCATCGTACTTTATATTTTAAGCTAACTTGTATCGAAATTCCAAAACCCTTTGACGCCGTCTCTACCAATGCTGGTCTAGTTCCAAATTCGAGAAGAGCTCAATTTCAAGGGTGAATTTGGACTTGACTCGTGTTTTGGTACAAAGGGTGATGTGGCATCAAGGTGGACATCCAAACCATCACCAAGCTTGGACCCCCAAAATTAGGTGATGTGGCATCAAGGTGGACATCCAAACCATCACCAAGCTTGGACCCCCAAAATTAGGTGATGTGGCATCAAGGTGGACATCCAAAACCATCATCAAGTTGGACGCCCAAAATGAGGTGAGTTGGCACAAGATGGTTGGCAAACCACCATCAAGCTTGGACGCCCAAAATGAGGAGAGTTGGCACAAGATGGTTGGCTCCCATGATGTGGCACAAGTTGGATGGCTCCAACAAGTTGGCGTGAAGGCCTCCTTGAGGTGGCACAAGGTGGTTGGATGAGCACCTCATCCTTGAGTTGTGGCACAAGGTGGTTGGATGAAGCACCTCATCCTTGAGTTGGCGCAAAGGATGTGGATGAGCAAGACTTGGGGGATAAGAACCTCACCTTGGACACTACCTATGTCTAAATTCATAGATCAATATCCATAAATAGACATGTTCACGCCAAGCAAAAAACATAAGAAATCAAGAGCTCTCAACACGCCGTCGTAACGCCGCTACTACTACTCACATTTACTACGACGAAGTGCCGCCGACAACGAAAGCTACATCTTCTACTTATAAGAGTTGTCGGTATATTTATTTAAGTTCTACTTCTTTAAATTGTCTTTGTGCTTTAATCGTAACAAGGAAAGGGGGAGTGTCCCTTTGCCTTGATTTCTTTTGTGATCGCTGTTCTACTTCCAACGAGGAGGAGTGGTTTTAGTGAATTGTCTCCGTGACGTGATCAAGGATCACTAGGGCCGTGGATTAGCAATCGAAAGATTGTGAACCACGTAAAATATCTTGTCTACTTTATATTTCACTGTGCACTCTCTACTTGCTTTTACTTATTGCAAAAGTTTTTTTAACGACACCGAGACGCTTATTCACCCCTCTAGCGACACTTTCGATCCAACAATTGGTATCGAGTCGGGGCGCTAAGATTCGGTGAAACCACCAATCTAGCTTTGTTTTTCTTTTTCACAGATTTTTTATTTATTTATTTCTGTTTTCGATAATTATTTCACTTGCTTATCTTCTCCTACATATAGAATTGCATTAGAGGCTTTAGGATCCGGATAAGGTTGTCCTTCTGTTAGATCCCGAGTAAGGTTGTCCTCCGAACTTCAACGACATTCGTGATTTGATTGTTTATTTCTTTTGCAAGTTACATTTTATATATATTTTTTCTTTACTTCTCAAGACTACTAATCCAAGGCGAAAGTCTTGGAATATTCTTCGTGTGTGTTTTGCAAGATTCTTTTCGTCGTTCTTCTTCTTGTTTTTAAATGGCCCATCTCGAAGGGTTTAGCACCGCTCGACCCCGTTTTACAACGGTAATGACTTTCGTTATTGGAAGGGTCGGATGGAATGCTTTCTTAAAACCCAAATCGAGATGTGGATCGTAATCCAAACCGGTTTCACACTTCCTATTAATGAAGATGGTGAATCTTTGGGTTACGATCAATGGTCAAATTCCATGAAAAACAAGTAGAAGCCGATGCCAAGGCAACTCAAATCTTGCAATGTGGGTTGTCCAAGGAAGAGCTCAACCGCTGCCGGCCCTTCATTAGTGCAAAGGACTTATGGACCAAGCTAGTGGAACTACACGAAGGCACCGACGACACGAAGGTATGTAAAAGAGATTTACTTTTAAATAAATTGTATAACTTGAAAATGCAGGAAAACGAGACCGCAACTCAACTACATGCTCGTATCCAAGACATCGACCAACCAACTCCATGCCATTGGACAAAAGGTCGAGAATCGCGACCTTATCGTATTCTCTTAACTCGCTTCCTAGGACCACCTTGTGGGCATCCATGGTCGATGCCTACAAGGTCTCCAAGGACCTTTCTAAAATTAGGTTAGACGAATTGTTTTCGAACTTGAATTACATGAGCAAACTAACGTGGTCGCCGAGAAGAGTATTGCGTTAGCTGCGTGTTCCAAGAAGAAGAAGCCCGCAAGCAAGCCACCCCGAAGGAAGAAGACGAGTCCGAATCAAGTAGACTCGAATAGAATCCGAACTAGTCAATCTAGTTCGAAGATGATCAAGAGACGAAACGACCAACAACTCAAGGTAAGCCTAAACCTAATTCAAAAACTTCTAATATTAGATGCTATCAGTCCAACAGGTACGCTCACAACAAGTCAGAGTGCCCAAAGCTAAAGAATAACGAATCAAAGACCAATAAATATCTAAACGCTACTTGGGAGGAGTTGTCGGAGGAAGAAGACGATATCCAAGCTCTAATGGCCAAGCCGACCGAGCACGACCAAATCAAGAAGAGTCCGAGTCCAATCCGATGATGAGCTTCCATTCAAGACAAGTCGTGATCCGATCCGGTTCAAAAGAATCATTAAGGGTAAGTCGGTCGTTACTTAATACTTTGTATGGTGCAATTAAATTTTTAAATAAGAAACTAGCTAAGTCCGAGTCCAAGGTCGAGACCCTAATTGATGAGGTTAACCTCCTCAAACATGAGGTCTCCCTAACCTCTTCGACTACTTGTATTCAAGAGGAGGACTCAACTCAAGTTGAAAAGCTTGAAGTTGAGAACTCGCTTTTGAAAACACAAGTCGAAGACCTTAGGAACACGTTGGAAAGGTTCACTTTGGGATCCAAGGGACTTGACCTCTTACTTGGATCACAAAGGGCCGTGTACAACAAGGCCGGACTCGGGTTTAACTCAAATACAACCAATAAGTCATATATGTCTATAGTAAACCAACATAAGAAAAATGTCCAAGCATGGGTCCCTAAGATCACTTTGATTTCAACTTTAGGATCTAACATGTATTGGGTTCCCAAGGACCAAATTCACTATGTGAATAGACCCACTCGATTCAATGGTCCAGGGGGAGCCAATACAAAATGTATTTTTGTTAAGTCTTAGAAATTGCATGCTTAGTTTTTCCTTTATTTTTAGAATGGTTAGATAGGACTCATAATCAACTAAAATCCTACGAAAAGATTGAGCCTCGGGGAGCCTCTTTTCAAAAATAACTAGTTAGACCAAGATGTAGTCTCAAGTAAGTCAAGTTATCAATTTCTTGAAATTAGCTTTGTCTAAGGAAGTGGTCGTTGTTCCGATCAAAGAAGGCCTCTGTGCCTCGCCACGACCTGGAAGCTAATCTCTTGAAAAGATTACTTGATGAGCTTAGACTAAATCCGAATCTAACCTAATGTTGGTTAATTTAAATTCATTAAAATTAATCAATTTAAATTGAAAGTCATCTCACAATAACACATAGGAATAACATGTTTTGATCATGTAGATATTGGTGAGATGATTTAGGTTTAAAAACTTACAAACAACCCTTTAGTAATTCCAATATCCGATCCAACTACCTTATATGTAGGATCAATGGATGTTGGACAGTGGTTGCTCCCGACACATGACCGGGGATCAACTCAAATTTTCGAAGTTACGATTCAAACGACAAGGATCGGTAGCCTTCGGAAATAACGGCAAGCTCAAAATCATCGGATCAGGTGATATTGAGCTCAACTCTAACTTTACAATTCAAAATGTCTTATTAGTAGAAAACTTTCAATATAATTTACTTAGTGTAAGCCAATTGTGTGATAACAATTATAAGGTCATATTTCTAGAAAATGAATGCGTAATCAAGATAAATGCAACATCTAAAATAATACTTAAAGGAACTAGGAATAGCAACATCTACACAATAAATTTACCCAACTCCTCAACCAAGTGTCTTATGACACAAAGAAGAGGAATCTTGGTTATGGCAATCAAGACTCTGACACTGCACCCAAGACTCGGCCCACAAGATGAGTCGAGTGGCTTGGTTATAGGTTTGCCTAAACTAAACAACTTGGATAATAAAATATGTAATGCTTGTCAACAAGGTAAACAATCTAGGACACAACATCAATTAACTAATCAAGAACGAACCAAAAGTGTTCTTGAGCTCCTACACATGGATCTATTTGATTCACATGGAGCTAAGTCACTCAATGGTAGTCAATTTTGCTTAGTCATAATTGACGACTATTCTAGATTTACTTGGGTTAGGTTTATCAAACATAAAAATGATACCCTAGACCAACTAATCAATCTTTGTAGGTTAATCAAAATCAAAAGAACCTTAAGATTAAAAGACTTAGAAGTTTATCATGGTGGTGAATTCAAACCACATGTGTTACAGATTTCAGAACCTAAACGGATACCACCATGAGTTTTCATGTCCTAGAACCCCACAACAAAATGGGTTAGTCGAACGGAAAAATAGAACCCTACAAGAAGCCGCTTAGGACAATGTTAAACGAGTATAACCTACCCGATAGATTTTGGGCAAGAGGCCGCTAGTACGGCTTGCTATGTCCAAAATAGGATCCTTATGGTAAAGAGGCACCAAAAGAACTCGTACGAGATTTATCACGATAAAATACCGAACAACAAATACATAAGGGTATTTGGATGCAAGTTACATAACTTAAACACTAAGGATTACATAGCTAAATTCAAATCCAAAACCTCATCGAACCTTTCTAGGATACTCAACCACCAAGAGAGCTTATAGGGGATACAATCACGACACTCTTAGAGTCGAAGAAACCATTAATATAGTTTTCGACGAAGGACACGAACCCGTTCAATCCTTAACAAAACCAACTAGCAAATAAACTTATAGCAAAACCGACTCTGATCTTGAACTTGATTCTCGTCCTAACACAATTCATCCTATCGACCAAGTGATAGATGTCACTAACCCATGTCATCCTATCAATGAAGTTATAGGTGATCCAAATTTAGGGGTTCGAACTAGAGCTTCATACCGAAACATTAGTCAAATCTCGTTAATTTCCAAAATCGAACCCAAAACTATTGAACAAGCACTTCTTGATCCCGACTGGATTATTGCTATGCAAGAAGAGCTAGCTCAATTCACTAGAAATGAAGTCCGGGAATTAGTACCACCACCTAAAGAAAAATCAATTATTGGAACAAGGTGGGTATTTCAAATAAACTTGATGATAAAGGTGAAGTAGTTAGAAATAAAGCTAGGTTAGTCGCAAAAGGGTTTAGTCAAGTCGAAGGTTTAGATTACGATGAGACCTACGCCGTAGCAAGACTAGAGTCCATCCGAATGTTGTTAGCATATACGCACATCGAGGTTTTAAATTGTTTCAAATGGATGTCAAGTCAGCATTTTTGAATGGATACATTAAGGAAGAAGTTTACGCTACCAACCTCCTGATTCAAAATCTAGATAAACCCGACCATGTCCTTAGACTTAAGAAAGCCCTATATGGACTCAAACAAGCCCCAAGAGCTTGGTACGAAAGGCTTTCGATCTATCTTAAGTCCAAAGGATTCAACCAAGGTTTAGTCGACCCAACCTTATTCGTTAAAACCGTAGGAAAAGAAATCTTTATAGCCCAAATCTATGTAGATGATATAATTTTGGAACTACCAACTCGATCCTCGCTAAACTAATTCATCTCACTTATGGAAAGTGAATTTGAAATGAATTTAGTAGGAGAGTTAAGTTTCTTCTTAGGTTTACAAATTAAACAAACTAAAGATGGAATATATTTACATCAACAAAAATATACTAAGGACTTAATAAATCGATTTGGAATGCAAGATGCTAAAATAATTAATACACCTATAGCAACTAATGTTAATATAAACGAAGATGTAGAAGGAAAACCCGCTGACCTAAAATACTATAGAGCGCAATAGGAAGTCTCCTATACTTAACCGCGAGCCAATTCGACATTTTATTCATGAAGTATGTGCGCAAGGTTACAAACCTCGTGCTAAGGAGTCTCACCTAACCCTAGTCGTATCCTTAGATATCTAAAGGGCACGCTAAACGAGGTATTTGGTACCCTAGATCTACCGAGTTTAATCTAATCGGCTACTCCGACCGACTATGCCGGTAGTAAACTCGATAGAAAGAGCACGAGTGGTTGTTGTCAAATCCTCGCCGAGTCTAGTGAGTTGGTGCAGAGGAAGCAAGATTGCGCTGCCTTATCTACCACCGGCCGAACACGCTATGATGGGTGAGTGTGTCTCTCACTCCGTGGATGAAGCACACTCTCCAAGACTTTAGCTTAATCTTTAACAACATTAAAACCTACATAGATAACATCAGTTCAATTAACTTAACTAAAAATCCAATATGTCATTCTAGGACAAAACATATAGAAGTTAAACACCACTTCATTAGGGAACATGTAACTAATGGAACTATACAACTAGAGTATGTTGAGTCCAAATCAAACCTAGCGGACATCTTCACCAAACCACTACCCGAAGCCGAATTTAGTTTATTAAGACGAAAGTTAGGTATGTACGTAATAGAGTAGGATTTAAATTTTTCTATATATGTACTCTATTTTTGCTTCTTTTTATGAAATTAGCCTAAGTCTTACCTTAGAAATCATATACCTATAGATTTAAGGAGCCAACACATCTCACAACACATAGGACTAATGTGTTTGTGTACTTAGCCACGTAGACGGGCGTGAGATGTTAGGACCTTACTCCTGGTTCCAGATGTAGATTCAGTGCATCGATATGAACCATGGAGTATAATTATTTAAAATTAATCAACTCCTTCAAGACTTATTGATCATTCTATATCAATCAAGTCCAACCGAAGTTGTACATTTTAGATGAACATATTTTCAAGCTTATTATTATTTAAAAAAATATATATATATATATATATATATATATATATATATATATATATATATATATATATATATATATTGGGAACTTGCTTGGACTTACAAACCCTAAAATATATTTACAAACTTTTTGAGTTAAGGCAAAAGGGGGAGAAAGTCACAAAAGTAAGGAAGAAAGTAAACAAAATTATTACCTTTTATATTAAGTAATTCCGATTACTTAAGCAACTATTAAGGGGGAGTAAAAATTATTTTTCAAGAACTCACCTTCGGTCAAGGGGGAGGTTACCTCAAAGGGGAGAACTTGAAACAATAATATTTCTCATTCATATTTAATCATTATGCTAGCTCATTCATATTTAATCTTTATGCTAGCTCATTCATGCTTAATCATTATGCTAGCTTAATTTTTCCTTAACTTTTGTGTCGGTTTGCCATGAATCAAAAAGGGGGAGATTGTTGGTGCAAAGGCACCAAAGTCGAACCCGTATTTTGATTATGGCAAAAGGCTCAATAGTTAAGGGTATATTTGTTATCTTACGAGCTCAATTAAGTGTGCAGAAATGCTAAAGTTGAGCGGAAGGTCTGCGACACCCGGTGGGAACCGAGGTGGTCGGGCAACGCCAGAGGGACTTCGGAGGAAGCCGAGGTACTCGGGTGAAGACCGGAAGCGAGGCTACAAGGTAAGCTCGTGTGAAAGCGAAGCAAGGTCGTTAAGCGTAGATCCGACCCAATACCTCCAATGGAAGGTCTAGGTCGAGATCCTGGTTAGAACCATCGCATTTTTATATTTTAAGCTAACTTGTATCAGTAGCCCAAAACCCTTTGACTACACTATCCAATAGTCAAGTTCCAGCCTCGAGAAGAGCTCAATTTCAAGGGGGTGAATTTGACTTGACTCGTGTTTTGGTACAAAGGGTGATGTGGCATCAAGGTGGACATCCAAACCCAAAATTAGTGATGTGGCATCAAGGTGGACATCCAAACCATCACCAAGCTTGGACCCCCAAAATTAGGTGATGTGGCATCAAGGTGAACATCCAAAACCATCATCAAGTTGACGCCCAAAATGAGGTGAGTTGGCACAAGATGGTTGGCAAACCACCATCAAGCTGACGCCCAAAATGAGGAGAGTTGGCACAAGATGGTTGGCTCCCATGATGTGGCACAAGTTGGATGGCTCCAACAAGTTGGCGTGAAGGCCTCCTTGAGGTGGCACAAGGTGGTTGGATGAGCACCTCATCCTTGAGTTGTGGCACAAGGTGGTTGGATGAAGCACCTCATCCTTGAGTTGGCGCAAAGGATGTGGATGAGCAAGACTTGGGGGATAAGAACCTCACCTTGGACACTACCTATGTCTAAATTCATAGATCAATATCCATAAATAGACATGTTCACGCCAAGCAAAAAAGATAAGAAATCAAGAGCTCTCAACACGCCGTCGTAACGCCGCTACTACTACTCACATTTGCTACGACGAAGTGCCGCCGACAACGAAAGCTACATCTTCTACTTATAAGAGTTGTCGGTATATTTATTTAAGTTCTACTTCTTTAAATTGTCTTTGTGCTTTAATCGTAACAAGGAAAGGGGAGTGTCCTTTGCCTTGATTTCTTTGTGATCGCGTTCTACTTCCAACGAGGAGGAGTGGTTTTAGTGAATTGCCCTCCGTACGTGATCAAGGATCACTAGGGCCGTGGATTAGCAATCGAAAGATTGTGAACCACGTAAAAATATCTTGTCTACTTTATATTTCCGCTGTGCACTCTCTACTTGCCTTTTACTTATTGCAAAAGTTTTTTTTTAACGACACCGTATCGCTATTCACCCCCCCCCTCTAGCGACACTTTCGATCCAACACACACATGGCAATGCATATGCAATATGTTATCACACACAATCACACATATAAACCACCGCAATGACAATGCATATGCATGGTCACTGCTTGCACACCCCGCTACTACGATCCCCTGGCACACTCCTTATCTCACAGGGAACTATAAACAGTGTGTACATACTGATTAGGACCTCCGAAATGTAACTCCACTAACAACCCACAACCATACACGAAATCATTGGAGATACATAATGCAAGGTAATATAATAAGACAATCAAGTCTACATTTAGATCCATCACCTACTCTAGTAATTTAATATGATGACCGAATCAAGGACTATAACTGTACTCAACTACATGCACCTATGCAACATCCATATATCAAACAAACATAGTATGTGTAATCAATAACAGTGATGAAATAAGACTCTATAGATATCGAATGGAGCATCTCAAAGTTTAAACGACTAAGTGTCAAGCATTGATAAAATAAGAGTATAATCAAGATAATGATACCGACATCATAATAAAATTCATGCACTAAAATCAATGATCTACGTAAACAAAAGTGGAATTACCCACCTAATATGCAGATCGTACTAATGGTCTTCGTGTTGAGAACTCTATCTCAATCAAATACTTGAAAATGTAGAATACAATATAACCAAATGCTAGCATAATCAAATGTAGGAATAAGAATCTAACCCAATCTTAATCCGATTAATTAACCAAATCTCACGGCATAACCTCATATCATTCATTAATACCCACAATTCTTCAATCAACACTCGATCAACCTATTGCACATCTATCACATACAATCAAGACTTACCTAGTTCAATCCATGACAAGAGCTTCTTGATCCAAGTTCCTTGATTAGCCTCAAATACTTGATCCACAAATAAGTAGCAATCTATAATAATCAAATGGATTCAATCAATCCTTAGTTCAATTACTCTTCTCACCTAACCATCACAAAGTTTCACATGCCATGCCATAACACAACTACAACATAGAAACTAGCTATATATATATATACACATTTACCCTATTTAACCACCACATGATCCACCTCATAGGATCCAATCAGACCAATTAATTGAATTGAAAGCAACCAACCAACTTCAATATTCCTACACACTAGAATCACCTATAATAGGGAAGTTATGCTTTGATTGCCAATTTAACCTCCAACCATTGTGAGAAACAGAATTGGACTCTCTAGGTGTCGACAACTCAAGTCAAATCATAGATCATCGAATGAGAACTATGCTCTAGATCGAAATTCATCGCGATGGTGAAGAATCATCACTACCTCTTTACCTTATCACTGAGACGACGCATAATTCAGATCGCACGCGGAGGAGAAGACCACCGAATGCACCGAAACTTTCCACGAGAGTCGTGACTTGTGAGACGTGATGATCCGGATCGAAGCCTATAAGAGAATGAAGGAACATGTAGAGAGATGGGTGCATCTTATGATCGGATGAGTTGGGCATCGGGATACGATCGAGGGAGAAGGTCGCAACCATAGAAATTGAGCAACGACGCCACTAAGTGGAATCGCACGAAGAGAAGTGATAATGGAAAGAGAAAGGATCGGGAAAACAAGAAGATCTTGGTGTGCTTTGGTTGAAGTCGTCTCCATTTTCCTTTTCTAGTTTTTTGCCATTTCCCATTTTTCGAAAAATGATTTTTTTGCATTTTTTAATTTTTCGAAAAATGCTCATTTTCTAAAAACGAGATGGAAACACAACAAATGTGTTTTTCCATTTTCTCGAAAAATGAAAATGCTCCATTTTAGATACCAAACTAACCTTTAGGTTTTTCCTATTAATAGCTTAGGTTAATTAGCTCTATTAACCCTCAATAACCATTAATCTAAACATGTTTTCTTAAAGCCTATTAAATCTTTCCCCATGAAATATTATAAGAATTTCATTTAAATCTAGAAAAAATTCTAAAAATTACAAAAAAATCTATAAGATAATGTCTTAATTAATCAATGTTATTTTATTATTATTTTAGTGTCATATTTTATATTCTCTCATTAATAAAAATTCCCCCAAATTTTCTACTCAAATACAATGAGTAAGCAATGTCATATCTAATTTCGAGACAAGTTAGGCACCAAGAAACAAGTGAAGATATTGAGCTTGAATATTTTTTTCCCATCTCCCAAATAACCTCTAAAATCTATCATGCATGCTCTCAGCAGACCTTTCAAAGTCTACATGGTATGCTCTATTTAACCATCTATCTGAGGGTGAATAATTGTGTCAAAGTGAAGCTCTATACCTATAGCTTATGGATCTTTGTAATCATCAAGTGAATCATGAATCACTATCTAAATAATACTCAAGGATACTCCATGAAAACTAGAAACCTCTCAAAGATAATTCCATTGGCATCTAACAAATCCATCTTACGGATTGGTAGAAATGTGTGGACTTAAATCAATCACCGATTACCCAAATCAAATAATTTCAATTCTAAATAATCCCACAACAAAGTCCATCGAATATGCTATCCAACGCCATCTTGGTATCAATCTCTCAACCTGTCACTAATATTCTTTTTTACTTGTTGACACATCAAACATCAAGCTACAAAACAACTATGTCTATGTCGCTCCACCAATGAACGTTCAAACTCATTATTTTTGGATACACTCGAATAAATTACCAATCTTGAATGATGAGTCTTCAAGCAACTCTTCCTAAATCAATGCAACCAAAACCCACTATCTTCCTCTAAAAATGGAGAATTCCTTTCGTAAGAGAAATCAATCTATTATAAACCGTAAGTGGGTCACCAACAGCCTTCTTAATCTTCCATGATGAATAACTGAGCTGTCCTCATAATCAGTATTACTTGTTGCATCTGCCTGCGTTTCTAGCTATTCTATTTCTTAGAATTTCTGAATCAACTCTGTAATAGCTACCCAGCAACTAACCAAAATTTCACGAGAATTCCTGCTCCATGCATCTTCAAATTAAAGATGATAACACTATAAGAAAATGATAAATAGCGATTTAATTTTTTTCATCGCTAATACCAAATATTCATCGCTAAATAATATTAAATTACGATAATATTTGTCAGTATCATCGTAATAAGCTTATCGCTAAGAAACATTAGCGATGAAATATTAATTTTTGTCAATAAGCGATAGGAAAACATCACTAAAAATAAAAATTTGCTAAATCTAGAATATCGAAAGAGGAAATTATAATATTGATTAAATCAATTATTCGCAACATGATCAAGCAAGAAACAATGATATATTATTTCCAAGAGAGAGTCGATAAATCGATCGATTGATTTATGACAAAAATATATTGATTTGTCGCTATTTAGTTTATGGAATTTCCTAAAATTCATGAATATCCTATAAGATTTAATTGCTTATTTGAAATAATGATATGCAAAATGTTAGCAACAAAGTGGAAAAAAGTCGTCGCTAACCATGACAATCCAATTTTCTAGAATTCATTTAATTTTTATTTGATATCCTGTAATACAATATCAGTCACACAATTTATTTCAACACCTAACTTAACAACATACAACTCAAATATTTTAACAACAATTACATTTAACCACAACTAACATTGTTAGTGAAAGCCCTAGAGTCAATCATGTGATGATTGTTGTATGGATTTTATTGTATAATATTCCTATTTATAAAAGCATGGTTATTATATTTACTTGTATTGGTACCAAATAACTAAGTATAATAACGTCCTTGAGTAGAAGGTTCTTATCTATATCAATCGATTGGTTGAATCGATAATGAGATGATATAGAGAACACTACTCTTAATCATTCCTAGTCAAGTATTAACATTCAGGGACAATGTTAATGTAGAGACTAGCGTAGTCAACTCGATGACTTGATCTCACAAGTCATGGATATGAGATATCAAGTGACACATGTACGAGAATGTATCGAATGACCCACATGAGAAAGTATCATGGATCGTTATATGAGTGTGTATACTTTCATGTGACTATTAGTATGACTATAGTTCTTGACTGAAGTCACCATGGTTCCCTACATAAGGAGTATACTTTGACTTACAAACGTGTCGTAAATGGATGGACTATAAAGCATTTGGATATGTAACAAATTATGGAGGATGTGATGTAGATGAGACTATCCTCCTAATGACGGAGTGACATCGTTATTCTTGATAGAGTGAGACCATGAAGTGATGATGCCCAAATGAGTCAATATGAGATATTGAGCTCATTTGATTAAGTGAGTCTACTTGAGTTCAAGATATAGATTGTACTGAGGATAACACTCTATGCCTCAATGGTCAATCTAGATGTCAGGATAGAGACATTGTCACATATTCGAGAGTCACAATTAGTAGTCACAAAGGTGATGATCTCAACATTCTGTAACTTGGTAGCAATGATGTGTTGCTAGATAATGCTATCGCTTATGTTCCTAATCGGTTTAGAGCATTGTCAATGTTACAAGAATCTATAGGTCACACAAAAGGGCAATTAGATGGAGATTAGATTCATATGATGAACCATGAGGATTAGGTTCATGGGCTGAACCAAATTGGATTAAGAGTAATCCAAATTAGACTAATTGAGTTAGACTCAATTTGATTCAAGTGTTGAATGAGTCTAATTTAAATTTGATTCATTGAGTTAATTTAAATTAATGAATAGAGATTCATTAAATTAAATTGACTTGAATCAAGTGGTTAGATTTGATCAACCATGGAGATAAGGTCAAGTTTGACTTCTTGAGATGGAAGATGAATGGTCAATTTCGATTGATTCACCGCTGCCATGGTGACTTGGAAAGTCGCAATGATGATGTTCCACATCATCATGGACTTATCATGGTGCCACCTCATGAGAGAGACCAAGAGCCATTGGCTCTTGGTTACATGCATGCATAACCCCCAACTCAAGTCCACTTTATTCATGGTGAAGATTACATTAACTTCATCATCTTCTTCCTTGCTCTCCTTCTTGCTCTCCCAATACTTGGCCGAAACTTCCATGGAGTGCTAGCACACTCTAGGTTGATTTCTCCACCATTTGTCTGGATACCAATAAAGGAGTGTACACTTGACACTCTGAGTTTCACAAGCCATTTGGACGAGGATAAGCGACACCTGTAGGTAACATTCTCATCTTATAGATCTAAAGTAGATATAAAGTTTTAAACATATACATGTAGTTTTTGTTATACTTCGCATAGATCCATGGCTAGTGAAAGCGCAATAAAAAGTTTATGTAGAAAGTCAACAAACATAACATAATCAAATACATATATAAGTAGAAACCAAATTTTAAGTCCATCTAATTTCACAAATATAGTCTCAATTCAAAAACATTCAAGTTCACAATTTCACAAACTCAAATAAAGTGTTCAAAAATCTAAGATGGAGAAGGAGGTGGAGTCAAGGTGACTGTATCAATGATTGAAAGTGTGTGATCTGACTGCTTCAAACATATCTTGTCTTGATCTCAGATGCTAACTCATCTTGGGTGCTAGCTAATGAGCTCAAGTGTTTACTAGCTTCCTTGCATCTCTTATAATGTGCATGGACTCAAGTTTTTCACGAGTGTTAATCTGAGGAGATGACATCGAAGTGGATCTAACTAGTTTTGGTACACTTCCAAACCCTCTAATATATCTAGAACGAACACCAAGGACTTGATCACAATCGATTATAACTGATAGATCGACCATTTTCTTTGACAATATATAATCTCAGTTGTCACCATATCACCCTAAGAATAAAAACATATTATTAATATGTTCACTAAGAATTATACAAATTTAAAAACAACTTTACTAAATTATATCGATTATATCTTACGATGCAACCTCGACTTTCTCACTCCACCCACGAGCTACAATGGGTTGTATTAAATATAGTAATCGATCTTTCCTCAGATGACGGCCAAAATAGTATAATGTGTTAATATTAAAAATAACAAACAATATAATCAGAACTATAAAGTTTGTACTTACATCAGAATCAGACAATAAATGATTTTGAGTCACCTCGATGAGTAAATGATAGTGATCGATTTTGAGCATTTGTTGCATCATGTCTATAATATAAAAATTTATTAAGATAAAATGTAAAATATGAGTTATAGAACAAATATTTTAATTTATATATAACTCAGATAATTGGTATAGATTGAGTCAAATTTTCATTCAAACAGATCGCACATATAGTTCCAATCTTCTTACGCCTCACAAAACTCTTATAACGAGTGCATCTTATTTCGATTGTCTCTGCATCTACGCCATTAATGCTTGCCTCTTTCTTATCGACATTGCCTCCTGAAAAATTGATATAGCAACTCAAAAATACCAATATTAAAATTTATTAACTAAAGATGTATTGGAGTATCGAATACAATCAAAGTCCTACATTAGTAAGACATGGAAAAGATCATGTGCTTATAAGATGAAAGATATCTCCATTGGGATGAGGCCTGGGTAAAGCCCAAAATAAAACCATGAGGTTTAGGCTGTGACAATATGTATTGCAGAGATATATGATTCTTATAGACTAACAATCGTAGTCATGTGGTCGCCATGAACTCAAACGAAGGAAGTTGAGCTCCCATGTCGTGATCAAGAAACCATGCACCGTGCAGAAGTCCATATGTGAGGAGAACAAGGTGGAAGTCTAGTGGGCCAGAAGGGTTGAACAATCGCGTGAAGTCCAAGGTCAGAGAAGTCGCGTGAAGTCCTAGTGGTGGATCTACATAAAGTGAGGATGTCCTCAGGACAAGTGTCAATGTGGTTAGTGGGGATTGTCAAAGTATGGAAATACAATCAAAGTCCCACATTAGTAAGACATGGAAAAGATCATGTTTATAAGAAATAGATATCTTCATTGATGAGATCTAGTAAAGCCCAAAAACAAAACCATGAGGGCTTAGGCCCAAAGTGGACAATATCATGTCAAGAGATATATGATTCTTATAGGCACTAACAAGAGGATGATTATATAAATATCAAATTACTACTTTACGATAATCGATTATATATCATTTGTTTATTGTCCAGGATATGCTCAACTCTTAGCTTATAGGGAGCAAACTAAGATAATTAACTCGCATAAAAGTACATTTTGTCCGATAGATGACATCTCTTATTAAATGTAAGGGTAATTTACCTGCCTCAATTTGCCGCCGGCACATGAGTCTGTGGTCGTGTCTCTACATGTCGAATCTAATAAAAAGTGTTCCAAGTCAAATAAATAACAAACTAAATAAACATATTTAAGACTACACACCAACTAACGAAGAGGAGCACTATCATCAATGTGTAAGCAAGGGTGCTCAATTCTCTGAAGGCACTATAAGCATTATATATACGATATATCAAAGATATTAAATACATGAATTATAAACATGAAGCTATAAATACTATGTAAAATAACTCACAATCAAAATCATCCGAAAGGAAAGATCCACCTCATGACACCATCTTCACTCAAATAAGCTGAGCGCCATATCCATCCAGCATGGTATATTTATTTATCGATGCCAACATCTAATCCAAGTGGAGTCCGTTAGTAATATACGAGAGATGTCCTAAGGCAATCGCCTTATGTATGAACCATTTATATGATAAATGAAGATTCACTATTTGAGTATACATGTTTTATGTATTCGATTGATCTTAAACTCATTTATCAATGTCCACGATACGATTCACAAAGATGAGAGAATTTGTGATTGATCACAACTAGTGAGTATCTCTACATGTGTAATTGTGATGTATCAATTATCCCTAGTCGATGAATATCGACACCATCAATTTGAAGACTAGCACGAGGTATACTCGTGTATCCAAGACCGATTCTCACCGGCCGAGACATAGTGATGTCCGAGTTAATCGTGGATGCTAGTTATGGTAACTAGTTCATCGGAGTGACCACCGTAAGACTTCATATGGTTCTCTCGCATATATAGATATGTCAATGAAGTTCTTATCGCGGGCTTAAGTGCGATGTTCCTTCGACTTATGTATTCAAGTCATCTTGATCATGGAGACTTATGCTTGACATCTTAAGCAAACATCTCTAAGGAGATGTGGACCCGGATGATTGGGTATAAGTCGATCGATCAAGGTGTTTGAATAGCCTATAAAGGATCCTCGAGGAGATGTATACATGGCCTCTGATTGTTACACAAAGGCCAAAGCATTACATGTTTAAGGTACTCTTCGATACATGTGGAGTAACTAGAATCCGTAGGACGAGGAAATGATACTTGGGCTAGGTGTGACGTAGTCAGCCTAGTGGGGACTGACACTATAGACCATGTCCTGAACCAAGTGGGTATAAGATGAGTGAAGGGAATGGGGCACGATTCATTCAAGCAGCTGAAGGGTTTCAGAAATAGTTCTGGATCAACCGTTGATCTTTTCGGTTAATTGGGGATCATGATGTACTACTAGGTGCCACTCATGATCATTCTATAATTAATGATTAATTATAGACGGCCAACATAAACCGAGAACCTATTTGGTCACACGCATAACGAGCGTAATCCAAAGGATTTAAAACGAGCTTGAGAATGGGATTCTCAGACCGAGAGAAACTATGTTTGGTCGACTAAACATAAAGCGCAGCATGAAATTGTTTCACCGCAATGGAAGCGTGGATGGGCCAAGTGCCTTTATGAAGACGAATGGATGGACCAAAATGGTTTGGTTCTAACTACGGATAAGAATAAACCAAAGGGTTTGGTTTATTTTAAACGAATGAACCAAAAGTTGGTTCGTTCGCTTAACTTAAAAATAAACCATCATGGTTTGGTTTATTTTAACTTATCTTAATGGAGCGGTTAACGGGCTTTATGGATATGATCCATTAACCATTAAGAGAATTAGTTCTCTATAAAAGTGGGCTTAAGGGATTGTTAAACCCTAACTAATCAAACCCTTGTTGAAGGATTTGGCGCCAACCCAAAGAGCAACCACCGCCCAGCTTGTGCAGCCGCCCAAGTCGTTGTCGGCGCCCAAGATCCAGCCGGTGAACCTCCGGCGACCCTCCGGTGATCCCCTATAGGTTTGGCATCAAGGTGAGTTTTTCTCTCCTTGTTTTGGCCGGCGCCTATCTCTCCACCAAGCTGTCCAGTTTTCTGGACAGCTTCTTCTCTCGCCGGAGCGCTGCTTTGGACGACGGTTAGTGCTCCGACAGCGGCTAACATACGGGATTTGATCTCCGGTAATCCTCTGAGGTGGAGGACGGCGATTCTGGCCAATCGGTTGACGAATACCTCTCCGGAGAAGCAAGTCTTGAGGACTTGTTTTTAGGTCCGAATTTGGATTCGGATCGTGATCATCTCTCGATCACGTCGTCTTCAACACGAGGCTCGTAACCCGTACGAAGACGAAGCTCGTGACTTAGCGAAGTCATCCCGAGGAGCTCGGCGTGGATACGGATAGAGACGATTCTTACGAGGATCGTTCCGGTTGATGCCGTTCCCGCTACACGTCATACGGAAGGTATAACGTAGTTTAATTTCCTTTTATTGCAATTTTAATTTACGGTTATGTCTACACTTGTTGTAATAGCATGCGTGTGTTGTGTGTGTTGTAATAAATAGGAGTATTTATTATTTTTATTGCTTCCGCTGTGCTCATGTTTACGAAACATGATCGAACACACACACGCCGCGGTGCCGAAAACCCAACAGTGGTATCAGAGCCCAGGTTGTGTTTCGACATAATCGTAAAATGGTTTTGCGATAGTCATAATGTATTTCTGGAAATTTTCTAATTTTGGAAATTTAGAAGTATTTATGGAAATTTTTCAATTTTAGAAAGTCTAGAAGTATTTATGGAAATCTTCCACTTTTGGAAAGTTGGAAGTATTTATGGAAATTGATATTTTCCATAAATAAAATATTTGATTAGATTCTGGAAATTTGTTTCCTAATTTAATCATGATTTGATTTGGGAAATCAAATCTTAAAATATTTTATTTCCATAAGTAGTTTTAATGATTTAGGAAATTGGTTTCCTAAATAGATTTTCCTTAATCAAATAATTCCATGAATAAAATATGTGATTAGATTTGGAAATTTGTTTCCTAATTTAATTATGATTTGATTTGGAGAATCAAATCTTAAACATATTTTATTTCCATAAATAGTTATGACATATAAGGAAATATAGACATGACATAATTGTATGTCATGTAATTGCATTAGATGCATAACATTATGCCATGCGTGTCGTGACATGTAGATGTATGCCATGTATGCCATGCCATGTAGATAATAGTTATTTGCATGCAAAGAGGATGAGACATTAAAACCCTTAATCAATATTAAAGCCTACACCTTCCATTAATATGGTTAGAACCAGAGTTCCGTTTCTTGTTTGGGTTGTTGGACTCTCCAAGCCCTACAACTCAATATGTTCAAACCATGGAATAGTTTAATACTAATATGGTAAGAGTCGAGGTCAATCGTTAGCTTTGGTTGTTGGACTCTCTCAAGCTGGGCTAATTGGTTGAATGCGCCTAACCATATTAAAACTATGTCGATTAATGGGTTGGCTTTAACTCGAGCATCGGTTGTTGGACTCTCTCCAAGGTCGATGTAAAGGGAGGTGAAGTTGGGTGCTATGCATATGATGCATACTTGTTAATGTGTTAACAACCCGATGTATGTGTGAACATTCAATTAGTTGATAGCACATTGTGATAGTTGCATATACGGGATATGCAATCGGTATAGATGATACCTACCATCATAGTTATGAATGGCTTGTTGGACTCTCTCCAAGGTTGTTCATAACTATGATGGATATCAGCCCATTCGGAGATGGACCTACAATCTCCCGAAGTGATTTTGGGGTTTTTGAAATTCGAAAAATGAATGGGATTAATAAATGTATATTGATGCATTTTAAAATCATCTTTCTCATATATGCTCGTTTTGTATTTCTAAGTTAATATATTGATCATGATGTGTTTGAATTTGCGTTCCATTTTGGATTCAAATAAATTGACTGGGCCGAACTTCTTGGACTGGCTTAGAAACTTGAGAATTGTTCTCAAGGTGAAAAGCTTGTGTATGTCCTCGAAGCGCCTCTTCCCGCTCGTCCTAGTGACGATGCAACTTTGGACCAATTGTTGGCCTATCAGAAACATGTGAGTGATTCTGAACAAATGAGTTGCATCATGCTAGCCGCGATGGAACCCAAGCTACGAAAGCAGCATGAGCATATGGATGCTCATATCGTAGTCCTTCATCTTTGTGAGTTGGTTGATGAGCAAGTGAGATTCGAAAGGTTAGAATTCTCATAGCTTCTCTTCACCTCTGAGTTGCTAGGAGGTTCATCTGTGTTTCTGCTCAATATGCTGAAGACTGTGGAGTCTTCTGAGAAGTATGAGCAGGGGACGGTGCTGTTAGTTGATTCCTCGAAGAAAGGTTCTAAGAGGAAGTCAAAGGAACAGCAGAAGGGAAAGAAGAGAAGGGCTAAGAAGGTAGAACTAGCACAAAGGAAACTTGCCATCATTATGGCAAGGAGAGACATTTATGAAGAAAGTTCAAGATTTATCTTGAGTCCGTGAAGAAGGATAAGGCATCGGATGCCCCATCTTCTTCGAAATCTTCTTTATTGATTGTCATTCTATTTCCTTAGACACTTGGGTATTGATACGGGTGTGGCTCACATATATGTAATGACATACATAAGGAATAGAAGAAGACTCGGGAGAGTCAAATTTACGTGTTGGGAATGGAGCAAAGGTTGCACTCGCCATCGGAACGTATTTGGAACTCCTGTAGGACTTGTCTTAGAATCGACAATTGCTTTTATGTTCCTTCGTTGATAAAGAACATCATTTCTATTTCTTGTTTAAATAGAAATGGGTTCCATTCGACTTTTAGTAACAATTGTTGTTACATAACTTTGAATGGAGTTCTTTATGCGGATTGGAACTTTAAGCAATGGTGTTATCGGTGGACGATTTCAATATCGAGCGAGCAACATGCGTGCTCGAAAGGATAATCAAATAGACTCTATATGTGGCATTGTCGTCTTGGCCATATAAGCAAGAAACGCATGTCCGAATTACACCGATGTGGAATTCGAATCGCTTGAATTGGATTCATACGATACATGTGAATCATGCTTAAAAGGCAAGATGACTAAGTTACCTTTACCGAAAAGGTGAACGAGTGGGAGAGTTACTAGGTCTAGTACATACCGATGTATGTGGACCTATGTCAACTCAAGCTTTAGGAGGCTATAGCTACTTCATTACCTTCACCGATGATCACTACGGCTTGGGTATGTGTTCTTGATGAAACACAAGTCCAAGCCTTTGAAAGGTTCAAAGAATTCAGAATGAAGTAGAGAAACAACATGACAAAAGTATTAAAATACTCGATTGGATCGAGGTGGTGAATACTTAAGTCAAGAGTTTCTTGATTATCTAAGAGACAATGGCATATTGTCTCAATGGACTCCGCCTATACACCACAAAGATAATGGTGTATCCGAGAGGCGTAATGGACCTTGTTGGACATGGTCAGTCAATGATGAATCATGCAACTCTTCCCAAGTCCTTTTGGGGTTATGCACTTCGCATATTTGTTTACTTGTTAAATGTAATGCCTACCAAGGTAGTCTCAACTACTCCATATGAGATATGGAATGGTAAGAAACCTCATGTATCTTACTTGAAGATATGGGGTTGTCTCCGCTTATGTGAAGCGGACTGTATCAGACAAATTGGATGCTAAGTCTGATAAATGTCTATTTATTGGATACCCTAAGGAAACAAGGGGTTACCAATTCTATCATCCTGTGGAACAAAAGGTGTATGTTTCAAGGCATGCTGTGTTTCTAGAGAAAGAGTTTCTCTTGCAAGAAAACAGTGGGAGTGTCGTCGAGCTTGAGGAGGCTCGAGAGACTCAAATAGACATAGATGAGATACCTGGTGAAGCACAACAAATTGACAACTCATAGTGATGAGCAATCTCGACTGGACCATTGTAACACCACATCTTCAGAGATCCGTAGAACACGCAATATTCCTGAGAGATATGGATTTCTCGTAAGTGAATCGAACGACGTGTTACTCATTGATGATGAGGAGCCTACCAGTTATGAAGAAGTGCTGACAAGTTCAGAAAGGGATAAGTGGCTTGGTGCCATGAAGTCGGAAATGGATTCCATGTATGGAAACCAAGTTTGGAACTTGGTTGACCCACCTGAAGGCATAAAGCCTATAGGGGGGCAAGTGGGTTTTCAAGAAGAAAACCGACATGGATGGTAATGTGATTACCTATAAGGCTAGATTGGTGGCGAAAGGATATCGTCAAAAGCAAGGTGTTGATTATGACGAAACCTATTCGCCTGTAGCTATGCTTAAATCCATTCGGATGCTCCCGCCATAGCTACCATTATGATTATGAGATATGGCGAGATGGATGTGAAAACAGCTTTTCCTTAATGGAAACCCGCTCGAGGACGGTATATGATACACCGAGGGTTTCACATCGCTGATAAAACCAAGGTATGCAAATCATGAATTATCCATTTATGGATCAAGCAAGCATCCAGAGTCGGAATATCCGCTTTGATGAGACAATCAAAAGTTTGATTTCTCACAAAATCCGCATTTAACCTTGTGTGTACAAGAAGGTTAGTGGGAGGCAATGTGTTCCTAGTATTGTATGTCGATGACATATTACTTATAGGAAACGATGTGTCAATCTTACTACTAAGGTTTGGTTATCCAAGACATTCTCCATGAAAGACTCGGGAGAAGCAACCTACATCCTTGGGATTAAGATCTATAGAGATAGATCGAAACTGTTTGCTTGGTCTTTCGCAATATACATATATAGACCGAAAAGCAAAGAGGTTTAGCATGCGGAATCCAAGAAAGGTTTCTACCCATCGTGCATGGGGTACACCTTTCAAGTCTATGTGTCCGCCGTAAGATGAGACGAGAGGATTTGCATGAGTAAGATTCCCTATGCATCCGCACAGGATCTATCATGTATGCTATGTTATGTACGAGGCCCGATGTATCGTATGCTCCGAGTGTCACGAGCAGATACTCGATCCAGAATGGATCATTGGGCTCATTAAGACGATCCTAAGTACTTGAGAAGAACTAAGGATGTGTTCCTAATATACGGAGAAGGGTACATGGTGATACGCGGTATACGGATGCCTCCGCATGCATAAGGATGATTCCATGTCTTTGTCCGGGTATGTATTCACCGAATGGAGGCGCTAATAAGTTGGAAAGGTTCCAAGCTTGACACTATAGCGGATTCTCGCCACTAAGGCAAAATACATTGCACTTTGGAAGCAAAGAAGGAAGCGGTTTGGATCAAGAAGTTCATCTATGAACTTGATGTGGTCTCATCAATGATCCAAACATGTGCTTCACGCTATCATCTTATCGAGAGATCATAAGTAGGAACGAAATACAAATCGAGAAAATTCCTAACGAAAGGAACTTAGCGGATCCTTTGACTAAAGCATTACCTCAAAGTAAGTTTGAGGGTCATGTTAGAGCTTATGGTATTGGATACCGTAGCGATTGGCATTAGGCCAAGTGGGAGTCTGTTAGTAATATATGAGAGATGTCCTAAGGCAATCGCCTTATGTATGAATCCATTTATATGATAAATGAAGATTCACTATTTGAGTATACATGTTTTATGTATTTGATTGGATCTTAAACTCATTTACTGAATGTCCACGATACGATTCACAGCATGAGAGAATTTGTGATTGGATCACAACTAGTGAGTATCTCTACATGTGTAATTGTGATGTATCGGAATTATCCCTAGTCGATGAATCGATGGATTTGGACACCATCAATTCACGAGACTAGCACGAGGTATACTCCTTGGTGTATCCAAGCAATGATTCTCACCGGGCCGGAGACATAGTGATGTCCGAGTTAATCGTGGATGCTAGTTATGGTAACTAGTTCATCGGAGTGACCACCGTAAGACTTCATATGGTTCTCTGCATATATAGATATGTCAATGAAGTTCTTACTGTGGCTTAAGTGCGATGTTCCTTTGACTTGCGGTATTCAAGTCATCTTGATCATGGAGACTTATGCTTTGACATCTTAAGCAAACATCTCTAAGGAGATGTGGACCCGGGATGATTGGGTATAAGTCGAAGTGATCGAAGGTGTTTGAATAGCCTATAAAGGATTCACCACTCCTTGCGAGGAGATGTATACCCATGGCCTCTCGTCTGATTGTTACTAAAGTCTTTGGCCAAAGCAATACATGTTTAGAGTAATGTACTCTTCGATACATGTGGAGTAACTAGAATCCGTAGGACGAGGAAATGATACTTGGGCTAGGTGTGACGTAGTCAGCCTAGTGGGGACTGACACAATAGACCATGTCCTGAACCAAGTGGGTATAAGATGAGTGAAGGGAATGGGGCACGATTCATTCAAGCCATCAAGGGTTTCGTAAATAGTTCGATCAATGCTGATCTTTTCGGTTAATTGGGGATCATGATGTACTACTAGGTGCCACTCATGATCGCTCTATAATTAATGGTTAATTATAGACGGCCAACATAAACCGAGAACCTATTTGGTCACACGCACAACGAGTGTAATCCAAAGGATTTAAAACGAGCTTGAGAATGGGATTCTCAGACCGAGAGAAACTATGTTTGGTTGGACTAAACATAAAGCGAGCATGAAATTGTTTCAGTCGCAATGGAAGCGTGGATGGGCTGCGTCTTATGAAGACGTAATGGATGGACCAAAATGGTTTGGTTCTAATCCAATGGATAAGAATAAACCAAAGGGTTTGGTTTATTTTAAACGAATGAACCAAAAGTTGGTTCGGTTCGCTTTAACTTAAAATAAACCATCATGGTTTGGTTTATTTTAACTTATCTTAATGGAGCGGGTTAACGGGCTTTATGGATATGATCCATTAACCATTAAGAGAATTAGTTCTCTATAAAAGTGGGCTTAAGGGATTGTTAAACCCTAACTAATCAAAGGATTTCGGCGCCAACCCAAAGAGCGGCCGCCCAGCTTGTGTGCAGCCTGGCCCAAGTCGTTGTCGGGCGCCAAGCTCCAGCCGCGGTGAACCTCCGGCGACCCTCCTGATCCCCTATAGGTTTGGCATCAAGGTGAGTTTTCTCTCCTTGTTTTGGCCGGCGCCTATCTTCCACCAAGCTGTCCAGTTTTCTGGACAGCTTCTTCTCCTTCCGCCGAGCGTCGCTTTGACGACGGTTAGTGCTCGACAGTGGCTAATATACCGGGATTTGATCTCCGTAATCCTCTGAGGTGGAGGACTGGCGATTCGCCAATCGGTTGACGAATACCTCTCCGGAGAAGCAAGTCTTGAGGACTTGTTTTTAGGATCCGAATTTGGATTCGGATCGTGATCATCTCTCGATCACGCCGCCTTCAACACGAGGCTAGTAACCCGCATTTAAGACGGCTCGTGACTTAGCGGTCATCCCGAGGAGCTCGGCGTGGATACGGATAGAGACGATTCTTACGAGGATCGCTCGGTTGATGCCGTTTCGCTACACGCCATACGGAAGGTATAACGTAGTTTAATTTCCTTTATTGCAATTTTAATTTACTTATGTCTACACTTGTTGTAATAGCATGCGTGTGTTGTGTGTGTTGTAATAAATAGGAGTATTTATTATTTTTATTGCTTCCGCTGTGCTCATGTTTACGAAACATGATCGAACACACACACGCCGCGGTGCCGGAAACCCAACATCTCCAAGTCTTCACTGACTACTGAAGTTGAATCATTAGATGAAATCTCTTGGTTTGGCTCTATATTCAAAATATTACAAACCTCAAAATCTTTAGATACTTCATCATCTTCAGTTACTTCATATATTTATCGATGGTGAATCCTTTGCACTACCTTCCAATGACCTCCACATTTGATATCATTCAAATAATACACTTGATTTGCTTGGTTTGCCAAAATGAATGGGGCATTATCGTACCATGTTTTAGAAGTGTCAATACACGAGAGATCATACTCTTCCACCAATGATTTTTTTTGGATTACATTGGAACCATTCACACCAAAATAATTGGACTTTATACCTAAAAGACTAAAATATTTAAACCACATCCTTTAACACACAAAAAAAAATCGAAATTGTCCCTATCGTCAGAGGATGGCACGCTGACCCCACTATTCTGAATAGTTATGCATGAATCATGGGACCTCGTATGATATTGAATCTCAATTATAATGCATGCATCATACATTTAAACTTCAACATCAGGTCCCATTGCTAAATAGTACAACTCATCTATGATCTCTGAATTTGTAAAAAATTTTAGCGCTATAATTTTATCCCTAAACCACAGTAAAAAATCTCACTCATGATATTGCATAACTTAATCAGCATGAATCTTTTGGGACATAAGTTGCAAATGCTCACTATATAAAAACTTAATTAATTTAAAATCTGTGAATGAAATAAAATTAAAGTAATAATTTAATGTAAAAACTTATTTCGATATCGATCGACTTCTTTACAATTGTTCAAAAAGTACCAATGTGCTTTCTTAAACAAAGACAATGATAATCTCAGACTATGTTGATTGCCAAAGACTCTTGTTTTCTATGAGAAAATACTTAATTTGCATATTGATGGTTGAACATCTTTATTCTATTTCGGCCTAGAAAAGCTTGTCTCAATCTGACTTATATATAACGAATTGAAAGTCAATGCCTCATTTATAATATACTCCTTTGCAATAGATCCTTCAGGTCATGCTTTATTACGAACATATTTTTTTAGTCTTCCCAAATATCACTCAAAGGGATACATCCATTGTGATGAAACTGACCTAGCTAATATGGCTTCATGAGGTAAATGAACTGTCAAATAAACCATAATGCCAAAAAATACCGGAGGAAATATCGGTTCAATCTTACACAATATCAAAACTATTTGCTCCTTCATTTTACATATGTCCACTGTGTGTAAAGATCTTGCAGTAATCTTTTTGAAGAAATCTCATAACTCAATTAGTGTGCTACATATGTCTGTTGGAAAAAATTTATGTACATCAACTGGAAGTATTCTTTGCAACAATACATGACAATCATGTGATTTTAATCCATATATCTTTCTTTCATTTGCATTCACATTTCTAGATATATTAGAAGCATAACCATTTGAAAACTTCACAGATTTTAAAAATTGATAAAATCCATATCTTTCTTCCAATGTCAACGTGTAACTTGCATACAGTTTCCTAAATATGTCTCATACTGGCTGTAAATGTAATTCACTCCTTATCCCCATATCCTGCAAATCTAATCTTGCTTTGAGAGTGTCCTTTGACTTTCCATCTATATTTAATAATGTGTCAATTAAAGCATCACGGATATTCTTTTCAATATGCATCACATCTAAATTGTGTTTCAACTTTAAGTCTGACCAATATGACAACTCAAAAAATATAGACTTCTTTACCCAATTTGTATCATCCAAAGATCACTGCCTTTTTTACTGAATAAAGGATGTTTATTGAATGTCACTTGGGATAATGCGTCTAACTGCGATAAAATCTCATATTCATTCATTATTCGTGGTGGTCCTTTTTCAACATTTCCATTGAAATCTTTATTTCTATGCCATGGGTGTTGCACATTCAAGAATCGACGGTGACATGTGTAACATATTTTACTCCTTAATCCTTAAGATTTGGTTCCATTCAGACATACTGGACATCCCTTATATTCCTTTGTGCTCCATTCAGAAACTGTTCCATATGTTAGAAAGTCATGAATGACCCACATCACAGCAGCATGTAATTGAAATACTTGTTCAGTCGATGCATCATATGCTTCTACCCCGTCATCCCATACCTCCTTCAATTCGTTTATCAAAGGTCATAATTATACATCTATCTCTTTGCCAGGTGATTTAGGCCAGAAATTAAAAGAGACATAATCATATATGGTGGTTTCATCATTTTTCCATGGTGGCAAATTATAATTCACAAGTATAACAGACCACATACTATAAGTATTTGACATGTTTCCAAATGAATTAAACCTGTTAGTAGCCAACCTTAAGTGAATATTTCGTGGATCACCTGCAAATATTTCATGAGCATTGTCAAATTCTTTCCATGATTCACTATCAGCTGGGTGTCTTAATACATCATCTATTTCAACTCGCTTTTCTTTATGTCATCTCATTTCTTTGGCCGTATGGGTCGAAATAAACAATCGCTTAAGTCTCGATTTCAGAGAAAAATATCGAAGAATTTTTTTAGGATTCTTTTTTTATTCATCCCTTCGTACTTGTATCTGGGTTCCTTGCGCGTTGGATATGCATCCTTATTCTCTTGCTCATCCCAAAATAATATACAATCATTCTTACATATATGTATCTTCTCATATGTCAATCCTAACTCTTTTAATAATTTTTTTGCTTCATAATAAGAGTTTGGAATCGCATTCGGTTTAGGAAATGCCTCTTGTAATAACTGAAGTAACATATCAAAAGATTTATTGCTCAAGCCATTTGACACCTTCATATGCATTAGCTTCACCGCAAAATTGAAAACCGAAAAATTAGTACAATTGTGATATAGTTCTTTTTGTGCTTCTTCCAATATTGAAGTATAACTTCGTCTATAATCATTTGCATTTGTATTTTCATTGATATCATCTAATTAAGGCTCATTACTGTTTATATTTTTTGCATTTAGTAAATCAGTAAACATGTCTTCGAAATTATCTACTTCAACATCAAAATCATTTCCATCTTCATTGACAATATTTATATTACCGGATGATGTAGAAGCTTCTCCATGAAAGTTCCAGACTTTATATAATCTATCGAATCCTCACCTATAAAGATGTCCTCACACATAATCCAATTCATATTGAAATAAATTGTCACACCGTCGACATGGAGAACGAATTTTCGATAAATTCAGACTAATCATGTAATTCTCTGTCATATTTATAAACTGATTCAACCTATTTATATATTCAGGACTAATCCAATTCTAAATCGTTATTCATATTTTTAAACCTTTGTTAAACATATATAAAATAATTTTGATGTTAATTTTCAATAAAAGTAATTTAGCAACTTAAATTTATTTATCACATACAAAATAATCAAAAAATTTATAAGTTAATCCTCATACAACATAATCTACAATTTGATTTATAACCCTATGTTTATCATCAAACATTATAATCTAAGAATAAGAAATCCCTAAACTTATCCTCTAATCGCAAAATAATCCTAAAATCATCATCTAAATGACAACATATCTCCAAATTTATCATCTAAGCAATAAGTTACTGCTTGATTACCATGAATAGGTCCAAATATAAATGATAAAAAACCCTAAATTCATCGTCTAATCCTTAACAAAACCCTAACAGCCGCATATATAAACTAGAATAACCTTAAACCCAGCCCCCAGGGCAAACCCAGATGGCTAGCGCAGCCATGCTAAGACTTGAAAGGGCAAGGGGTCGATTCCTGGAGGTGACGACCAGACTACCGATGACTCCGTATTTCTATGCTAGCCACCTGGCACCTGATTTACCCCCCTCAACACGTAGGGGCAGCGGTGGGGGGCCGCTAATGTGGCGGTTCCACATTTTTAGAATAACCTTAAACCCTGACAAAACCCTAAATTCATCATCTAAGTATAACCAAACCATAAATTTATCATCTAATCATAACAATAATACAAAAAATATCATTAATTTTATTTTAAAACCTGGAAGAAAGAATCAGAAAAAACCTAAGTCGTCGAAGGTTGAGCTTGAGACGGAGCCGAGAAGGACGTCGAAGCTAGAGATCGGAGCTGGAGACGGAGGCCAACATAAGGCCGGAGCTGCCGTCGGAGTCGGATAATCGAGAGAAAGTCGTGTTGGTGCAATCGGCCCAGGTCACGATTGACCAGGACTCGAGTTTGGCTCGAGTAATGTTTTGATGTGTTTTGATGTTTCGACAAAAACATATGACAATGTAATTGTCAAGGTAAAGTCCAAGTCATGGGTCTTGGCAATGTAAAAGTCCAACATGGGTTGGCAAGGGAAAGTCCAAGCATGGTCTTGGCATGAAAAGTCCAACATGGGTTGGCAAGGAAAGTCCAAGCATGGTCTTGGCATGGAAAGTCCAACATGGCTTGGCAAGGGAAAGTCCAAGCTTGAGTCTTGGCATTTGAGAAGTCCAAGGGTTTGATATTGGCGGCGTAAAGTCCAAGCGGGAGTCTTGGCAGCATAAGTCCAATGGTTGGCGGCGTAAAGTCCAAGCGGAGTCTTGGCGGCGTAAGTCCAATGTGCCTTGGCGGTGTAGACACCATTAGCATGACATAGCCGACGGAAGCACCTGAAGGCTAGCGCGATGGATGAACAAGTCATGGATGACTTGGAGGGATCCGAGAGGCGTGAGGCTGATGGAGGTGACTAGAAGGCTTAGGTCTAGGCTAAGGGGGGTCTAGCAAGTATGGGGGAACCATACTTGAGTTAAAATCTCATGGTTGAGGTGTGCACCGATCCGTGCCATGTGGACGCCGGACCGACCGAGTCAACTAGGGTTTGCCTACGGGTTATGGCCTAGCGGTGACCGCCATAAGTTAGCGGTCGTGATGCTCAGCGATCGTGATAGTCCGATCGACCGGTGCTCGAGTCGGCTGCGAGAATGGAGTCGAGACTCGACTGGTCGAGTGAGGACTCCATCAGTCGACTGATGGTCACAATCAGTCGACTGATGGTAGTTCCGTTGGACTTATCCAACGTGGAACTAGCCGTTGTCTCACGACAACAGTGGCATCAGTCGACTGATGGTCTCGATCAGTCGACTGATAGACTTTTTCTAGCACAGGTTAAAGCTATATATGGAGCTCGTGATGGAGGGAAAAAAAACCGGTTCTTGAGGGCTATTGGGGCGATTTGTTGGTGCAAATCAGGTCTCCAAGTGCAAGCAAGCAACCAAGCATTCAAGCAATCAAAGCAAGTGTTGTAAAGTCTTTTCTTTACTTGTATTTCATATTTACATTGTATATTGCTTGTATTTCGTTCTTACTGTTGTAAGATCTATTGTAAGGGGTTTCTCCGCCTCCGACCTGTGTCGAGAAGGAGTGTTTATCATTAGTGAGTGCGTGTGCATCACTAGGGCTCTTTAGAGCTCGATCCGTGGAGTAGGAACCGTGCGGTTCCGAACCACGTTATATCATTGTGTTAGCTTGTTGTCTATTTCGTTATTGCTTTTATTATTTCTATTTTCGCTGCGCGCTAACACGAATTGTAGACAAGCACGCGATCGAATTGCATCTACGCTATTCACCCCCCCTCTAGCTATTCCAAGGGTCCTAACAAGTGGTATCAGAGCCCGGGGCTCTTCTACGGATTAACAACCGAGAGCTAAGGCAAAAGGCTAGAGGGTGAAGATGAAATTTCAAGACAAGCTTGGATGGGATATCAACACTCCACCGCCATACGACCGAGAAGATTTTCCGGCGTGGAGAGCAAGAATGGAAACATTCTTGATGATGAACATAGAGGATTGGTTCATCCTCATTGAAGGCCTTGAACCCCCTAGGGATAAGAAGGGGAATGTCCTAAAATTGAAAAAGTGGACCCAAGAGCAACGCCAAAAGCTCAAGACCGAAGTTAAGGTAACGAAACTTTTGGAAGATTTAATTCCTAATAATATTTTGTGCAAGCTAGGGGATTACACGTATGCCAAGGAGCTATGGAGGAAATTGGCAAGATTCCATGAAGAGAGCTCATCCTCTAGTGAAAGTGAGGAATCGGAAGATGAGATGGAGTCAACTTCCGGATCGGAGAAAGAAGAGGTGGAAGAAGTGGAAGGAGCATCCACTTCTAGGATTGAGGAGGAAAGACCATCCTCTATACCGGAGCAACCTCAAGAAGAGTCTTCAACATCCGGTCAAGATGAGGAAGCTCAAAATCCAACTCCGGCCTCCACCACTACCCTAGGTAACTCAAACATATGTGTTAATAATAAAATGCATATAATATGTTTTGAGTGTAGGGAAACCGGGCACTACAAGAGCAAGTGCCCAAAGAAGATTAGGAAAGCTCCACCGACACAAATAGTCAATGAAGCCGGTGTTCCCAATGCCAAGAAAAGCAAGGAGCAAGTCTTTTGCTTCAAGTGCCGGCAACCGGGGCATTACCGAAATCAATGCCCTAGGGGGAGCAAAAAGATCCAAGAAGAAGCATCACAAGTAGGGGGAGCTAAGGCTAACCTTAAGGTATATTTTAGTAATGCATCTTCTAATTTAAATGCTAAAAAGCATGCTAGGAACTTTAATTCTCTTGCAATTTATGAAAAGCATGCTAATAGGAATAAATATTTTTGCTTAGGAGCTAAGAGAGTTCATGTAGAAAATAGGGAGAAATTTGGGACTAATGTCCCTAAAAACAATTTACCTAAGAACAAACCTAGGTCAAATAACTCAAGATCAATTTTACCTAGGGAGACAATTAGAAAAGTGCAAGAGCACCTAGGTGTTAACCCTAAATGGACTAGGCATATGCCTAGAAAGTCCCATGCCCAAGAATTTAATCAAAAAACAATTGGGCAATTAGAATTAGAAAACCAAGCCTTGAGGTCAAGGCTTGAGAAACTAGAAAAGACCCTTAAGGTTATGCAAAATCAAATGCAAGGGTCAATTAGTCAAACTTCTAGGTCCAAAAGTCAAAGTCAACACCTAGGACCTAAGAGTCAAAAGTCAACCAAGGGCAAGCAAGGTTTGGGTCACAAACCTAAGCCTAAGGTGGCTTACCATAGTGTTCCATTTGATTATGGAACACAAACTAGGTCTAGGAAGACTAAGGTCAATAGGGAAGTCATCCCTAGAGTTGACCAAGGGTTGTGCCTAGTGGCTAAGGTTTCTAGGAAACCTAGGGTGGCCACTAAGAAGGTTGCAAGGGGAGCTACCCCTAGAGTCAACCTAGGTAAGACCCAAATGACCAAGGCTAATAAGCCTAGGAGGGTCATTAGGAAGGTATCTAGGGAGGTTATCCCTAAGGAATACCTAATTAACCCTAGGAGCTCAAATCGGTTTTGGGTTCCTAAGAGCGTGATTGATGCACGCTAGATGGGTTAGGGTGTGCCAACCTTAAATGGATGGGTAGTTAACTCAACCATGACAAAGGTGGCATGTTAGGTCATTTTCAAGGTTATGGTTACCTTGGAAATACATTTGAGTCTTAATCCTAAAAGTTTTAGGATGTGCCAATATTACTTGAGGAGTTTGATAAAATGATCAAAATTGGCACAATTTAGGTTTAGAGGTTAGTGTGCCATTTTGGGTTTTTGGCACACTTGGGAGAAAAATAGAAATATGGCAAAATATAATTAATTATATGAAATGGCAATTAATATTAAAATTTAGGTATTACTATACCTATATATTTTATATGCCATGCTTTGTTTGCCATATAACATGTCATGACATCATGCTTATTTTTAATCATTCTATATGTCATGTACATGTTTAGGATTAAGGATTAAATGTCATGTGTTTTTAGATTTTATCATATGCCGTGACATCATGATCATTGGCCATGCTTAATTATTGCTATCTTTATGCCATGATCATTTCATGCATTTAATTGATTAAAATTGATTTAAGGATTATGGCATGACTTGGAGTCCCATTTATAAGGGAATCAAGTAGGGTTGCCTTAGAAAAATGCATGAAACCCTAGTTTAGGGAGAACAAAACCCACATCTCACATCCAATTGACATGTATGTGTATTTATACACCCTAGATACATGTGAGATGCTAGGATATGAGTTGAGTTCAAGGTGCATAGTTTTTGCATCTAGTTGAACCAAAACTCATCTAATTTTATTGGTGGATCATTGGGAAAGCTTGTGTACAAGTCATGTACATAGAGCCCAAGGAATATGATCCAAGATAAGGTTTTGAAAACATTTTAAAATCATTTTAGAAAACCTTGGTGAAGTCTATCTTTTGATAGCAATCACCATTGATGAAGTTGATGCAAAGTAGGGCCAAAATATTGAAAATTTCAATGGTTTTGAACATTGTACCAATTTCAATATTTAATGGGTAAAATAATTTTCAAACATTTTTCACCCATTGTATTAGTCATAAGTATTATACGTATCAAATTTCGTGATTTTTCGATATACGTATAATTAGTTATGAATTTCCAAAACTCGATTCTCGATAATCAAATTGGAAATTTGTATCACGATCGCCTGAGTGGCAATGATCGATGAGTGGCAATGATCGTAGCTAACAGAGTCGACTGTCAAGGCTGATTTCGGGAAAAACAAGGTTGTTTAACCCGATTTCAGCTACGGTTATGGTCCCTAATCACTCCTAACCCTAGGATATGCTTTGGGAAGCATTATAAAGGGTGAAAATCCATTGGATATGAATTAGGAGAGGTGTTTAGGGTTTGTATCAATTTTAAGGTGCTGGAAAGTTCAATATTGAATTTCTAACCTTAATTTTGATGGTTTAGAGTTCCTATTGACTTAGGGACTTCCCAAGGATATTGTTGGGGCAATGGTCAAGGGGGAGCAAGCCTTTAGGGGGAGATATCCATCTTGGGATGATGGATGTGTTTTTCTCCTTGAAGGGGAGAATGTTATCAATCTGGGAAATTGATGGATTTTTAGAAACCCAATTTGGAAATTAAGAGAGTGTTTAGGATTGCCTCTCTTAAGTGATATTAGACTTATCACTAGGAAGATGGTAGGCATCCTAGGTATTTTTGGACCAAGGGGGAGATTGTAAGATCTCATTGGGACATGAGACATTGACCTCCTTGGAGAGAAAACCTTTTTGATGTTAGTCAAAAAGGGGGAGAATGTTTGGGGAAAAACACTTAAGATTATCAATTTGGGATAATTGGTAAGGGATTTGAGTTAGTGTTCTAACTCAATAATTTGTTTGGTTTTTGTCAAACATCAAAAAGGGGGAGATTGTTGGTGCAATCGGCCCAGGTCACGATTGACCAGGACTCGAGATTGGCTCGAGTAATGTTTTGATGTGTTTTGATGTTTCGACAAAAACATATGACAATGTAATTGTCAAGGTAAAGTCCAAGTCATGGGTCTTGGCAATGTAAAAGTCCAACATGGGTTGGCAAGGGAAAGTCCAAGCATGGTCTTGGCATGAAAAGTCCAACATGGGTTGGCAAGGAAAGTCCAAGCATGGTCTTGGCATGGAAAGTCCAACATGGCTTGGCAAGGGAAAGTCCAAGCTTGAGTCTTGGCATTTGAGAAGTCCAAGGGTTTGATATTGGCGGCGTAAAGTCCAAGCGGGAGTCTTGGCAGAATAAGTCCAATGGTTGGCGGCGTAAAGTCCAAGCGGAGTCTTGACGGCGTAAGTCCAATGTGCCTTGGCGGTGTAGACACCGTTAGCATGACATAGCCGACGGAAGCACCTGAAGGCTAGCGCGATGGATGAACAAGTCATGGATGACTTGGAGGGATCCGAGAGGCGTGAGGCTGATGGAGGTGACTAGAAGGCTTAGGTCTAGGCTAAGGGGGGTCTAGCAAGTATGGGGGAACCATACTTGAGTTAAAATCTCATGGTTGAGGTGTGCCAGTCGACTGGTGCCATGTGGCAGTCGACTGGACCGAGTCAACTAGGGTTTGACTGCGGGTTATGGCCTAGCAATGATCGCCATAAGTCGGGGCCGATCGATGATCGAGCAAATGATCGATAGTCGATCACCGACCGGGTGCTCGAATCGGCCACGAATGGAGTCGAGACTGACCGGTCGAGTGAGGACTCCATCACCGACCGATGGTCACAATCCCGATCGATGGTAGTTCCGCTGACTTATCCAACGTGGAACTAGCCGTTGTCTCACGACAACGGGTATCACGATGGTCTCGATCACCGATCGATAGACTTTTTCCAAAGACAAAGTTGAAGCTATATATGGAGCTCGTGATGGAGGGAAAAAAAACCGGTTCTTGAGGGCTATTGGGGCGATTTGTTGGTGCAAATCAGGTCTCCAAGTGCAAGCAAGCAACCAAGCATTCAAGCAATCAAAACAAGTGTTGTAAAGTCTTTTCTTTACTTGTATTTCATATTTACATTGTATATTGCTTGTATTTCGTTCTTACTGTTGTAAGATCTATTGTAAGGGGTTTCTCCGCCTCCGACCTGTGTCGAGAAGGAGTGTTTATCATTAGTGAGTGCGTGTGCATCACTAGGGCTCTTTAGAGCTCGATCTGTGGAGTAGGAACCGTGCGGTTCCGAACCACGTTATATCATTGTGTTAGCTTGTTGTCTATTTCGTTATTGCTTTTATTATTTCTATTTTCGCTGCGCGCTAACACGAATTGTAGACAAGCACGCGATCGAATTGCATCTACGCTATTCACCCCCCCTCTAGCTATTCCAAGGGTCCTAACAAGTCGGAGTTGGAATGGGAGAGAAACGTTGGAGAATTGCCGAAGAAGAGAAGTCGCGCACGGAAGGGCGCCGGGCCGACCAGGAGAGAAGTCGAAGCACGAGATGGAGACGGAAAGTAGAAACAAAAGATGGACCAGAAGAGAATTGCTGGAAGAGAGGAAGGAAGAGTTGTCCGGAAAAATTAGGGAAATCGACGGCATTGGGTTTTTTCCATTTATATTAGCGATGAAATATTTTTCTTCATCGCTAATATTTATTATCTTCGCGATAAATATTTAAATTTTCATCTCTGGTATATTAATATTAGCGATGAACAATACATATCATCGCAAAAATAGGCACCATCAGTCTACTGGTGGTATACACTAGTCGAATGCTCATAATTTGGACGACCACATAATATTTTGCAGTCGACTGGCCAGTCGAGTGAATAATTTGCGATGAATATTTATTCATTTCGTCGCTAATCAGCAGTCGACTTGTGATATATGTTGGGAATCCTTGGAACAATAGAGGGGGGTGAATAGTGTCGATTCGTTACGTCGATGGAAATCGTTCGTGTTTGTCTCTACAAAATTCGTTATGCGCAGCGGAATATAGATAATAGCAATAACAAGAAGCAAGATAAACACAAACACAAGAATATAATGTGATTCGGAACCGAACGGTTCCTACTTCACGAATCGAGCTCTAAAGAGCTCTAGTGATGCACACACAATCACTAATCACAAATAACTCCTTCTTGGACCAATTCGGAGGTGGAGAAACCTCGCACAATGATTATACTAAGTAATACAAAAGATATAAGCTAATACAAGTATGAAATACGATGCAAGTAAAGAAAAATCACTTTACAAGGGCACTTTGATTGCTTGATCTTTGATTGCCTTGGACTAGCCTTGAAGGATTGGAAAGCACCAACTATCCCCTTCAATTCGCCCAAGAAAAATCGCTGCAAAAACCCTCCATCCGAGCTGCCTTTATATCCTGCGTCAGGCTGGATTTCCACCTGGCAGTCGACTGCCATAAGGCCCCAGTCGACTGCCAACACTGTAGCTGTGAGACAATGACTCAATCCACATTGGAAAAGTTCCAATGAGACTCTAACCAGTCGACTGCCAACATTGGCAATCGATCGCCTACGATTGCCTAATCGCTCACGGAGCATTCTCGTGTTTCGCGACTAAACCAAAGAATGACTACTCCAATGAAGCAATGATCACAAAGCATTTTCAGCCCTTAATTGACAATCGAGCTCTAGTCGACTCATGACAGTCGAACCAACCATAATGTCAGTCGACTGCCAACCTCAACCATGAGGTTTTAACCCAAGTATGGTGTCTCCATACTTGCTAGACCACCCTTAGCCTAGACCTAAGCCTTCTAGCCACCTCCATCAGCCTCACGCTTATCGGATCCTTCCAAGTCATCCATGACTTGTTCATCCATTGCGCTAGCCTTCAGGTGCTTCCATCGGCTATATCATGTTAATGGTGTCTACACCGCCAAGGCACATTGGACTTACATCGCCAAGACTCTGCTTGGACTTTACGTCGCCAACCATTGGACTTATGCTGCCAAGACTTCACCCTTGGACTTTACGCTGCCAATATTTCCCTTGGACTTCTCAAATGCCAAGACTCAAGCTTGGACTTTCCCTTGCCAACCCATGTTGGACTTTCCATGCCAAGACCCATGCTTGGACTTTCCATGCCAAGACTCATGCTTGGACTTTCCTTGCCAACCCATGTTGGACTTTCCATGCCAAGACACATGCTTGGACTTTCCCAAATGTCAAGTGTCCCACTTGGACTTTTCATGCCAAGTACCCAAGACTTGGACTTTTCCCATGACAATCACATTGTCATATATTTTTGTCGAATATCAAAACATCTCTCGAGTCAAGCTCGAGTTTTGGTCAATCGTGACCTGGGCCGATTGCACCAACAATCTCTCCCTTTTTGATGTTTGACAAAAATCAAACAAACCATTGAGTTAGACCATTTAACTCAAACTCTTTACCAAATCCCAAATTGGTAATTCTAACATTCTCCCCAAAACATTCTCCCATAAATATTCTCCCCCTTTTTGACTAACCTCAAAAAGGTTCTCTCCAAGGAGGTCAATGTCTCATGTCCCAATGAGATCTTACAATCCCTCCCTTAGTTAAAAAATATCTAGGATGTCTACCATCTTCCTAGTGATAATTCTCATATCACTCAAGAGAGGCAATCCTATACACTCTCCCAATTTCCAAATTGGGTATCTCAAAATCTCATTTTTCCCTTTCATGAGGAAAAATAACATCCATCATCTCATGATGGATAACTACCCCTAAAGGCTTGCTCCCCCTTGACCATTGCACCAACAATGTCCTTGGGAAGTCCCTAAGCCAATAGGAACTCTAAAACATCAAAATTAGGGTTCAAAGTTCAACATAGAACTTTCCCACACCTTAAATTTGATACATCACCCTAACACGTTTCCTAATCCATATCCAATGGATTTTCACCCTTTCTAATGCTTCCCAAAGTATATCCTAGGGTTAAGAGTGGTTAGGGACCTTTACCATAACTGAAAACGGGTTAAACAACCTTGTTAACCCGAAATCGACTGATACGACTCGTGCGATGAATCGCCCTTGCATCGACTCGATGTAAGCAATATCGCTTGCATCACCGATCATCATTGTCAATGATCGATAATTGAAATTCGAATTTCAATCGTATCAATTTTGAAAAGGCATAGGTAATTTTACGTATTTTGAAAAATCATGAAAATTCATACGTACATTACTTATAAGCAATACAATGGGTGAAAAATGTTTGAAAAATATTTTACCCATAAAATATCAAAATTGATACAAAGTTCAAAAGTGAAGAAAAAACTTCAATGTTTTAGCTCACTTTGTATCAATTTCATCAATGGTGATTGCTATCAAAAGATAGACTTCACCAAGGTTTTCTAAATTGATTTTAAAATGTTTTTGAAAACCTATATTGGATCATATTCCTTGGTCTTAATGTACATGACTTGTACACTAGCTTTCCCAATGATCCACCACTAGTTAAAGATGAGTTTTAGTTCATCTAGATGCAAAAACTATGCACCTTGAACTTAACTCATATCCTAATATCTCACATGTATCTAGGGTGTATAAATACACATACATGTCAATTTAGATGTGAGATGTGAGTTTTGGTTCATCTTAAACTAAGGTTTCATGCATTTTTCTAAGGCAACCCTACTTGATTCTCTTATAAATGGGACTCCAAGTCATGTCAAAGTCCTTAACTCAATTTTAATCAATTTAGATGCATGAATGATCATGGCATAAATGATAGCATAATTAAACATGGCCAATGATCATGACGTCATGACATATGATATAAAACTAAAAACACATGACATAAAGTTTAACCCTAAGTATGATCATGACATTTTAAATGATTAAAGATAAACATGATGTCATGACATGTTACATGGCAAACAAAGCATGACAAATAAAAAGTATAGGTATAACAATACCTAAATTTTAGTATTCATTGCCATTTGATATAATTAATTATTTTTTGCCATATTATTAATTTTCTCCCAAGTGTGTCAAAAACCCAAAATGACACACTATAGCCTCTAAACCTAAATGGTGTCAATTTGATTGATTTTTCATAATTCCAAAAATATATTGGCACATCCTAAAATCTTTTAGGATCATAATATCAAAGCTATTTCCAAGGTATCCATAACCTTGAAAATAACCTAAAGTGACACTTTTACCATGGTTAAGTTAACTACCCATCCATTTAAAGTTGACACACCTAAACCCAACTAGCGTGAATCAATTGTTGGATCGAGAAGCGTCGCTAGAGGGGGGGGGGGGTGAATAGCGATCGTAAATCTTTTCTTTTTCGTTCGTTCAATACGCAAAGTAAGCACAGCGGAAAATAAATGAACACGTTTATTTTACTTGGTTCACAACCCAGTGGTTGCTACTCCAAGGCCCTATCGGTCCTAGACCGCGTACGGAGGGCAAAGCACTAAAACGTCTCCTCCTCGTTGGAGGTAGGAGACAACGATTACAAAAACCGAATACACGAGGATGAGGCAACAAGCCTACCTCACCTCGTTATGAAGATAAAAAACACAGAATATAATATCAAAAATATTACTTGAATCTGCTGCCGACGAAGAAGATCTGAGGTTGTCGTCGCGTCGGCGTTATGACGGTGTTGAAGCGTTGGCGTTGTAGGAGCACTTGATGAATAATTGATGTGATTTGGAGATGAATCCTCCCCTCCTTTTATAGACTTTAGCCTCTGAATTTGTCTCCTATTTCTTTGGAACGGATCATGAATTTTTCCAAATTTTTATCGCGAAGTGGCCGCGTCAAACGTTATCCGTTTTGACCTAGCGCAAAAGCTGAATCGTCGCCATCAGTCGACTGATGCCTCTCATCGATCGGTGATCGATCGATCGTGATGCATCTCATCGATCGGACGATCGGCTAATGTCCGGTGATGACCGCACTTGGCCACTTCCCTGCAGTAAGAGATTAGCTCGGAAAATGATAAATACGACGGTTTCTAACCGTCCGATCTCGACCTAGACCTTCCACAGGAAGTCTTAGTCGAATCGTCGCCTACGGTCGTCCCCGTAAAGAGGACACGACCTTACAATCTCTCACTCACACGAGCTTACCTCGATAGTAGCTCTTGCTTCCGGCCTTCCACTCGATTCCTTCGGCTCCCTCCGAATTCACTCAAGTGTCGCCCGACCACCACGGCTTCCTCCGGGTGTCGCTAGCCTTCAGCTCCAGCTTTAGTACTTTTCTGCACACTTGATTTAGCTCGTGAGATAACAATATAAACTTAACTTTGTGTCTTTGCCATAATCAAAACACAGGTTCGATTATCTAGTGCCCCTGCACCAACAATCTCCCCCTTTTTGATCTATGGCAAACCAACACAAAGTTAAGGGAAATTAAAGCATAAAACACATATAGTAGATGATGAATGCCATTCCCAAAAACTCCCCCTTAACCAAAACTCCTCCTTAACCCTAGGTGAGTTTTGAAAGAGATACTTTAGTTTTCAAAAGCAAATTTTGTGTTTCAAAATGAAATTTTGTGTTACTCCCCCTTAACTTTCGCTCTTCTCCCCCTTTTGCCATAAATCAAAAAAGAGTGTTGGGGTTTTTGTATAAAATAGGGGTTTAAAACAATGTCGTTTATGAATGCATCTAGATAAATCAAATATGAGTCCAAGCATGCGTCTAGCAATAGTTAGATAGATTGGTTCGAGGTGTGTCCCTCTGCACCAATAATCTAAAGATTTATAATATAACCCTTAAGATTAGTTTGCTCTCCCCCTTAGTCAAATATATGAAGTATAAGAGATGTAGGGGCGCTAAACTTTGGCCTCAGAGTTATTACGTACAATAGTTGAGAAAATAAGTAGTATTTTGAAGGGATTGTTTCAAGTATATTTCAATTATCCTTAACATCTCACCCATTCTATGTGTCTCATAATTTGTTCACCTTATATGTTTTGTGAGATGATTTTAAATTGATTAAAGATAGTCAACCTTGAGTTAGATTCAGATTTAATCTTTAGATCGTTAAGTAACTTTTCGAGAAACTGGCTTCCAGGTCGTGGCGAGGCACAGGGGCCTTCTTTGATCGGAACAACGACCACTACCTTAGACAAAGCCAAATTCAAGAAAATATAACTAAACTCACATAGGGTTACTTCCTGGTCTAACTAGTTTAGGATCTGGAGGTAGTTTACTAGTTCCACTCGGTCAAGTGCACCAAGCTAGATATCGCCTTATCTGGCTCGAATACACGAGACTTTGTCTCCCTAACGTACTATATCATCGCGGCGTCGATGCTATATTATCAAGAGTTGACTAACTAGTTATTTATGAAAAGAGGCTCCCCGAGGCTCAATCTTTTCGAAGGATTTTAGTTGGTTATGTACGTATTCTAAGTAAGTTCACAAGTTTACAGAAATTCTAAGCATGCAATGGTTTTGCTAAGTAGCGGGTATACTATTTTAGTGTTAGCTCCCTAGACCATTGAACCAATAAGGTCTATTCAAATAATGAACTTGATCTGAGGAATCCAATACTTATTAGTCCTAATATGTGAATTTAATAAAACCTTTGGGACCCATGCTTGGACTCTTTGATGACTACAATTTACGATAGACATATAAGACCTATTCGTAGTCTTTGACTTAAATCCGAGTCCGCTTTGTTGTACACGACTCTTTGGGTTCCAAGTAGTCGGATTAAGGTTCTTAGATCCCAACGTGAACTTTTCCAACCTAGCCTCGACCTCTTGAACTTGGTCTTTCAAGAGAGAATTCTCCTTCTCAAGTTTTTCAATTTGGGTTGAGTTTCTCTTGAACTTGACTAGTTGAAGAGGTTAGAGTAACCTCTTGCTTGAGGGTTTCAACCTCCTCAAGTAACGACTCAACCCTAGACTCGGACTTAGTTAATTTCCTATTAAGCATTTAATTGTATTGTAAAGTGTACTAATTAAGAGAAATCAACCTTAACTTTCCCTTTTGGTCCGGCTTTGAGTTTTCTCTCGAAATAATCTTGAGTCGGAGTTGGAGTTGTAGTTGGACTCGGCTTGACTCGACTCGGACTCCTCCGTTCTTGCCATGTAAGCTATGTCTCTCTCTGTTGTCCCAAGTTGCATGGAAGGCTTTCCTTGCTCCCTTTTCTTTTGGTTCTCATTCTTCAATTTCCTTCTTTCTTGTCGAACTATTCTCCGCACAATATTGACTATTATGGCCTCCTCTTCGGATTCGGATTCGTCTTGGGTTGAGTTCATCTACTTGCCTAGTAGGTGGCTTGCTTCTTTGTCACGCAAGTAGAGCAATACCTCTCTCGGCCGGATCACGTTAGTTTGCTCATGAAGTTCAAACTCGGAAAATAATTCATCTAACCTAAGCTTGATAGGTCCTTAGAGACCTTGTAGGCATCGACCATGGATGCCCACAAGGTAGTCTAGAAATGAATTAAACGTACCTTAAGTAGGTCACGGTTTTTGACCTTGTGTCCGATGGTGTGTAGGCCGTTGACAATGTCACTGGGCCAGGCGTGTAGTTGCGTTGCCGTCTCGTGTTCACTGCATCTTGAGGTTATACAACTTATTGAAAAGAAGGTCACGTTTACATACCTTAGCATTGGGTGTTCCTTCGTGTAGCTCAATTAATTTATTCCATAGGTCATTGGCGCTAATGAATGGTCAGATGCGGTTGAGTTCCTACTTGTACAATCAGCATTGCAATATTTGGGTTGATCTTGCATCGGCTTCGATTTGCCTCTTGGTTGCATTTGTCCACTTGTTGAAATCCAAGGGCTCTCCTTGATCATTGGTGGGTAAAGCAAAGCCGGTTTGGATTATTATCCAAGTCTCGACTTGTGTTTTCAAGAAACACTCCATCCGACCTTTCCAATAACGGAAATCATCTCTCCGTTAAAGAACGGAGGTCGGGTGGTGCTATATCCTCAATGTGAGCCATTAAGTATCTTGCAAAAACACAAATAAAACCAAGAGAATTCCAAGACTTGGTCTTGGATTAGTAATCGGGAAATAATAGAAAAAAACAGAAATAAATAAGGAGGATAAAAACTAAAAAAATTTGAAACTTACGACCTTGATGTCCCCGAAAGGGTACTAAACGCTGGATTTTGGGGCTGGAAACAGCTTGTTACGAGTAAACCCTGTAAAAAGTGTAGATCTTTCAGAGAGCTTCGATTTGGTGGGTAGATCGTTATGTGAGTCCACTTGTAGCAAAAGTTATGCTCGTTTGATCGTGAGGTACTCCAAGGAGATTAGTACTAGCAAAACACAACCAAAAACTATGTACACTTGGTCTTGGATTAGTAATCGAGGAAACAAAACCTAAGAAATATACGAATCGAAAAATACGAAAAGAAAACCAAAAGCGTGCTAGATTGGTGGTTTCACCAAATCTTAGCGCCCGCTCGATACCAATTGTTGGATCGAGAAGCGTCGCTAGAGGGGTGAATAGCGATCGTAAATCTTTTCTTTTTCGTTCGTTCAATCATAAAGTAAGCACAGCGGAAAATAAATGAACACGTTTATTTTACTTGGTTCACAACCAGCGGTTGCTACTCCAAGGCCCTATCGGTCCTAGACCGCGTCACGGAGGGCAAAGCACTAACGTCTCCTCCTCGTTGGAGGTAGGAGACAACGATTACAAAACCGAATGCGAGGATGAGGCAACAAGCCTACCTCACCTCGTTATGAAGATAAAACACGAATACAATATCAAAAATATTACTTGAATCTGCTGTGACGAAGAAGATCTCGAGGTTGTCGTCGCGTCGGCGTTATGGCCGGTGTTGGGCGTTGGCGTTGTAGGAGCTTGATGAATAATTGATGTGATTTGGAGATGAATCCTCCTCCTTTTATAGACTTTAGCCTCTGAATTTGTCTCCTATTTCTTTGGAGCGGATCATGAATTTTCCAAATTTTTATCGCGAAGTAGCGCGTCAAACGTTATCCGTTTGACCTAGCGCAAAGGCTGAATCGTCGCCATCGGATCGATGCCTCTCATCGATCGGTGATGACGTCGATGATGCATCATCGATCGGTGATCGATCGGCCGATCCAATGTCCGGTGATCAGCCCGGCAACCACTTCCCTGCAGTAAGAGATTAGCTCGGAAAATGATAAATACGACGGTTTCTAACCGTCCGATCTCGACCTAGACCTTCCACAAGAAGTCTTAGTCGAATCGTCGCCTACGGTCGTCCCCGTAAAGAGGACACGACCTTACAATCTCTCACTCACACGAGCTTACCTCGATAGTAGCTCTTGCTTCCGGCCTTCCACTCGATTCCTTCGGCTCCCTCCGAATTCACTCAAGTGTCGCCCGACCACCACGGCTTCCTCCGGGTGTCGCTAGCCTTCAGCTCCAGCTTTAGTACTTTTCTGCACATTTGATTTAGCTCGTGAGATAACAATATAAACTTAACTTTGTGTGTCTTTGCCATAATCAAAACACAGGTTCGATTATCTAGTGCCCCTGCACCAACAATCTCCCCCTTTTTGATCTATGGCAAACCAACACAAAGTTAAGGGAAATTAAAGCATAAAACACATATAGTAGATGATGAATGCCATTCCCAAAAACTCCCCCTTAACCAAAACTCCTCCTTAACCCTAGGTGAGTTTTGAAAGAGATACTTTAGTTTTCAAAAGCAAATTTTGTGTTTCAAAATGAAATTTTGTGTTACTCCCCCTTAACTTTTGCTCTTCTCCCCCTTTTGCCATAAATCAAAAAAGAGTGTTGGGGTTTTTGTATAAAATAGGGGTTTAAAACAATGTCGTTTATGAATGCATCTAGATAAATCAAATATGAGTCCAAGCATCGTCTAGCAATAGTTAGATAGATTGGTTCGAGGTGTGTCCCTCGCACCAATAATCTAAGATTTATAATATAACCCTTAAGATTAGTTTGCTCTCCCCTTAGTCAAATATATGAAGTATAAGAGATGTAGGGCGCTAAACTTTGGCCTCAGAGTTGTTAAGTACAATAGTTGAGAAAATAAGTAGTATTTTGAAGGGATTGTTTCAAGTATATTTCAATTATCCTTAACATCTCACCCATTCTATGTGTCTCATAATTTGTTCACCTTATATGTTTTGTGAGATGATTTTAAATTGATTAAAGATAGTCAACCTTGGGTTAGATTCAGATTTAACCTTTAGATCGTTAAGTAACTTTTCGAGAAACTGGCTTCCAGGTCGTGGCGAGGCACAGGGGCCTTCTTTGATCGGAACAACGACCACTTCCTTAGACAAAGCCAAATTCAAGAAAATATTACTTAAGTCACTTAGGGTTACTTCTGGTCTAACTAGTTTAGGATACTGTGAGGTAGTTTGACTAGTTCCACTCGGTCAAGTGCACCAAGCTAGATCGCCTTATCTGGCTCGAATACACGAGACTTTGTCTCCCTAACGTACTATCATATCGCGCGTCCGATACTATATTATCAAGAGTTGACTAACTAGTTATTTATGAAAAGAGGCTCCCGAGGCTCAATCTTTTCAAGGATTTTAGTTGGTTATGTGCGTATTCTAAGTAAGTTCACAAGTTAACGAAATTCTAAGCATGCAATGGTTTTGCTAAAGCGGGTATACTATTTTAGTGTTAGCTCCCCTAGACCATTGAACCAATAAGGTCTATTCAAATAATGAACTTGATCACGAGGAATCCAATACTTATTAGTCCTAATATGTGAATTTAATAAAAACTTAGGGACACATGCTTAGACACTTTGAAGACTACGATTTCACGATAGACATATAAGACCTATTCGTAGTCTTTGACTTAAATCCGAGTCCGGCTTTGTTGTACACGACTCTTTGGGTTCCAAGTAGTCGGTTAAGGTTCTTAGATCCCAACGTGAACTTTTCCAACCTAGCCTCGACCTCTTGAACTTGGTCTTTCAGAGAGAATTCTCCTTCTCAAGTTTTTCAATTTGGGTTGAGTTTCTCTCTTGAACTTGACTAGTTGAAGAGGTTAGAGTAACCTCTTGCTTGAGGGTTTCAACCTCCTCAACGACTCAACCCTAGACTCGGACTTAGTTAATTTCCTATTAAGCATTTTAATTGTATCTTGTAAAGTGTACTAATTAAAGAGAAATCAACCTTAACTTTCCCTTTTGGTCCGGCTTTGAGTTTTCTCTCGAAATAATCTTGAAGTCGGAGTTGGAGTTGTAGTTGGACTCGGCGGATTACGACTCGGACTCCTCCGTTCTTGCCATGTAAGCTATGTCTTCTCTGTTGTCCCAAGTTGCATGGAAGGCTTTCCTTGCTCCCTTTTCTTTTGGTTCTCATTCTTCAATTTCCTTCTTTCTTGTCGAACTATTCTCCGCACAATATTGACTATTATGGCCTCCTCTTGATTCGGATTCGTCTTGGGTTCGAGTTCATCTACTTGCCTAGTAGGTGGCTTGCTTCTTTGTCACTGCAAGTAGAGCAATACCTCTCTCGGCCCGGATCACGTTAGTTTGCTCATGAAGTTCAAACTCGGAAAATAATTCATCTAACCTAAGCTTGATAGGTCCTTAGAGACCTTGTAGGCATCGACCATGGATGCCCACAAGGTAGTCCTAGGAAATGAATTAGAGCGTACCTTAATAGGTCACGGTTTTCGACCTTGTGTCCGATGGTGTGTAGGCCGTTGACAATGTCTTGGATCGCGTGTAGTTGTTGCGGTCTCGTGTTCACTGCATCTTGAGGTTATACAACTTATTGAAAAGAAGGTCACGTTTACATACCTTAGCATCGGTGTTCCTTCGTGTAGCTCAATTAATTTATTCCATAGGTCCTTGGCGCTAATGAATGGTCCGATGCGGTTGAGTTCCTCCTTGGACAAGCGCATTGCAATATTTGGGTTGCTCTTGCATCGGCTTGATTTGCCTCTTGGTTGCATTTGTCCACTTGTTGAAATCCAAGGGCTCTCCTTGATCATTGGTGGGTAAAGCAAAGCCGGTTTGGATTATTATCAAGTCTCGACTTGTGTTTTCAAGAAACACTCCATCCGACCTTTCCAATAACGAAATCATCTCCGTTAAAGAAGCGGAGGTCGGGTGGTGCTATATCCTCAATGTGAGCCATTAAGTATCTTGCAAAACACAAATAAAAACCAAAGAGAATTCCAAGACTTGGTCTTGGATTAGTAATCTTGAAATAATAGAAAAAACAGAAATAAATAAGGAGGATAAAAACTAAAAAATTTGAAACTTTCGACCTTGATGTCCCGAAAGGGTACTAAACGCTGGATTTTGGGGCTGGAAACAGCTTGTTACGAGGTAAACCCTGTAAAAAGTGTAGATCTTTCAGAGAGCTTCGATTTGGTGGGTAGATCGTTTCGTGAGTCCACTCGTAGCAAAAGTTATGCTCGTTTGATCGTGAGGTACTCCGAAGGAGATTAGTACTCGCAAAAACACAACCAAAAACTATGTACCAAGACTTGGTCTTGGATTAGTAGTCTTGGGAGGAAACAAAACCTAAGAAATATACGAATCGAAAATACGAAAAGAAAACCAAAAGCGTGCTAGATTGGTGGTTTCACCAAATCTTAGCGCCCCCTCTCTGATACCAATTGTTGGATCGAGAAGCGTCGCTAGAGGGGGGGTGGGTGAATAGCGATAGTAAATGTTTTATTTTACGTTAGTTCAATACGCAAACTAAGCACAGCGGAAAATAAATGAACAACTTTATTTTAATTTGTTAACAACCCAACGGTTGCTACTCCAAGGCCCTATCGGTCCTAGACCGCGTACGGAGGGCAAAGCACTAAAGCGTCTCCTCCTCGTTGGAGGTAGGAGACAACGATTACAAAAACCGAATACGAGGATGAGGCAACAAGCCTACCTCACCTCGTTATGAATATAAAAAAACACAGAATATAATATCAAAAATATTACTTGAATCTGCTGCCGACGAAGAAGATCTGAGGTTGTCGTCGCGTCGGCGTTATGACGGTGTTGAAGCGTTGGCGTTGTAGGAGCACTTGATGAATAATTGATGTGATTTGGAGATGAATCCTCCCCTCCTTTTATAGACTTTAGCCTCTGAATTTGTCTCCTATTTCTTTGGAACGGATCATGAATTTTTCCAAATTTTTATCGCGAAGTGGCCGCGTCAAGCGTTATCCGTTTGACCTAAGCGCAAAAGGCGAATCGTCGCCATCGATCGATGATGCCTCATCATCGATCGATGACGATGATCGATGCATCTCATCGATCGATAACGATCGCGCCCAATGTCCGGATCATTGCCCGGCTAACCACTTCCTGCGATGAGATTAGCTCGGAAAAATGATAAATCACGACGGTTTCTAACCGTCCGATCTCGACCTAGACCTTCCACAAGAAGTCTTAGTCGAATCGTCGCCTCTGATCGTCCCGTAAAGAGGACCGCGACCTTACAATCTCTCACTCACGAGCTTACCTCGATAGTAGCTCTTGCTTCCGGCCTTCCACTCGATTCCTTCGGCTCCCTCCGAATTCACTCAAGTGTCGCCCGACCACCACGGCTTCCTCCGGGTGTCGCTAGCCTTCAGCTCCAGCTTTAGTACTTTTCTGCACACTTGATTTAGCTCGTGAGATAACAATATAAACTTAACTTTGTGTGTCTTTGCCATAATCAAAACACAGGTTCGATTATCTAGTGCCCCTGCACCAACAATCTCCCCCTTTTTGATCTATGGCAAACCAACACAAAGTTAAGGGAAATTAAAGCATAAAACACATATAGTAGATGATGAATGCCATTCCCAAAAACTCCCCCTTAACCAAAACTCCTCCTTAACCCTAGGTGAGTTTTGAAAGAGATACTTTAGTTTTCAAAAGCAAATTTTGTGTTTCAAAATGAAATTTTGTGTTACTCCCCCTTAACTTTTGCTCTTCTCCCCCTTTTGCCATAAATCAAAAAAGAGTGTTGGGGTTTTTGTATAAAATAGGGGTTTAAAACAATATCGTTTATGAATGCATCTAGATAAATCAAATATGAGTCCAAGCATCGTCTAGCAATAGTTAGATAGATTGGTTCGAGGTGTGTCCCTCTGCACCAATAATCTAAGATTTATAATATAACCCTTAAGATTAGTTTGCTCTCCCTTAGTCAAATATATGAAGTATAAGAGATGTAGGCGCTAAACTTTGGCCTCGTCGAGTTATTAAGTACAATAGTTGAGAAAATAAGTAGTATTTTGAAGGGATTGTTTCAAGTATATTTCAATTATCCTTAACATCTCACCCATTCTATGTGTCATAATTTGTTCACCTTATATGTTTTGTGAGATGATTTTAAATTGATTAAAGATAGTCAACCTTGGGGTTAGATTCAGATTTAACCTTTAGATCGTTAAGTAACTTTTAAATCGGCTTCCGGTCGTGGGCGAGGCACTGGCCTTCTTTGATCGGAACAACGACCACTTCCTTAGACAAAGCCAAATTCAAGAAAATATTACTTAAGTCACTTAGGGTTACTTCTGGTCTAACTAGTTTAGGATCTGGCGAGGTAGTTTCTAGTTCCACTCGGTCAAGTGCACCAAGCTAGATCGCCTTATCTAGCTCGAATACACGAGACTTTGTCTCCCTAAGCGTGCCTATCATATCGTCCACGATACTATATTATCAAGAGTTGACTAACTAGTTATTTATGAAAAGAGAGGCTCATCGATCTTTTCGAAGGATTTTAGTTGGTTATGTACGTATTCTAAGTAAGTTCACAAGTTAACGAAATTCTAAGCATGCAATGGTTTTGCTAAGTAAGCGGGTATACTATTTTAGTGTTAGCTCCTAGACCATTGAACCAATAAGGTCTATTCAAATAATGAACTTGATCTGAGGAATCCAATACTTATTAGTCCTAATATGTGAATTTAATAAAACCTTTGGGACCCATGCTTGGACTCTTTGATGACTATTTCACGATAGACATATAAGACCGATTCGTAGTCTTTGACTTAAATCCGAGTCCGCTTTGTTGTACACGACTCTTTGGGTTCCAAGTAGTCGGTTAAGGTTCTTAGATCCCAAGCGTGAACTTTTCCAACCTAGCCTCGACCTCTTGAACTTGGTCTTTCAAGAGAGAATTCTCCTTCTCAAGTTTTTCAATTTGGGTTGAGTTTCTCTCTTGAACTTGACTAGTTGAAGAGGTTAGAGTAGCCTCTTGCTTGAGGGTTTCAACCTCCTCAAGTACGACTCAACCCTAGACTCGGACTTAGTTAATTTCCTATTAAGCGATTTAATTGTATGTAAAGTGTACTAATTAAAGAGAAATCAACCTTAACTTTCCCTTTTGGTCCGCTTTGAGTTTTCTCGAAATAATCTTGAGTGGAGTTGGAGTTGTAGTTGGACTCGGCCGGTTTGACTCGGACTCCTCCGTTCTTGCCATGTAAGCTATGTCTTCTCTGTTGTCCCAAGTTGCATGGAAGGCTTTCCTTGCTCCCTTTTCTTTGGTTCTCATTCTTCAATTTCCTTCTTTCTTGTCGAACTATTCTCCGCACAATATTGACTATTATGGCCTCCTCTTCGATTCGGATTCGTCTTGGGTTCGAGTTCATCTACTTGCCTAGTAGGTGGCTTGCTTCTTTGTCCTGCGCAAGTAGAGCAATACCTCTCTCGGCGGATCGCGTTAGTTTGCTCATGAAGTTCAAACTCGGAAAATAATTCATCTAACCTAAGCTTCGATAGGTCCTTAGAGACCTTGTAGGCATCGACCATGGATGCCCACAAGGTAGTCCTAGAAATGAATTAAGAACGTACCTTAATAGGTCACGGTTTTCGACCTTGTGTCCGATGGTGTGTAGGCCGTTGACAATGTATCGACAGGCGTGTAGTTGTGTTGTCTTCTCGTGTTCCTGCATCTTGAGGTTATACAACTTATTGAAAAGAAGGTCACGTTTACATACCTTAGCATCGGGTGTTCCTTCTGTAGCTCAATTAATTTATTCCATAGGTCCTTGGCGCTAATGAATGGTCCGATGCGGTTGAGTTCCTCCTTGGACAAGCCGCATTGCAATATTTGGGTTGCTCTTGCATCGGCTTCGATTTGCCTCTTGGTTGCATTTGTCTACTTGTTGAAATCCAAGGGCTCTCCTTGATCATTGGTGGGTAAAGCAAAGCCGGTTTGGATTATTATCCAAGTCTCGACTTGTGTTTTCAAGAAACACTCCATCCGACCTTTCCAATAACGGAAATCATCTCCGTTAAGAGAGGTCGGGTGGTGCTATATCCCTCAATGTGAGCCATTAAGTATCTTGCAAAACACAAATAAAAACCAAAGAGAATTCCAAGACTTGGTCTTGGATTAGTAATCACGAAATAATAGAAAAAACAGAAATAAATAAGGAGGATAAAAACTAAAAAATTTGAAACTTCGACCTTGATGTCCCGAAAGGGTACTAAACGCTGGATTTTGGGGCTGGAAACAGCTTGTTACGGGGTAAACCCCTGTAAAAGTGTAGATCTTTCAGAGAGCTTCGATTTGGTGGGTAGATCGTTTGAGTCCACTCGTAGCAAAAGTTATGCTCGTTTGATCGTGAGGTACTCTGAAGGAGATTAGTACTAGCAAAAACACAACCAAAAACTATGTACCAAGACTTGGTCTTGGATTAGTAGTGCGGGAAACAAAACCTAAGAAATATACGAATCGAAAAATACGAAAAGAAAACCAAAACGTGCTAGATTGGTGGTTTCACCAAATCTTAGCGCCCGATACCCGATTGTTGGATCGAGAAGCGTCGCTAGAGGGGGTGATTAGCGATCGTAAATCTTTTCTTTTTCGTTCTTTCGATACGAAAAGTTAGCACAGCGTAAAATAAATGAACACGTTTATTTTACTTGGTTCACAAGCCAGCGGTTGCTACTCCAAGGCCCTATCGGTCCTAGACCGCGTCACGGAGCAAAGCACTAAAAGCGTCTCCTCCTCGTTGGAGGTAGGAGACAACGATTACATAAAACCGAATACGAGGATGAGGCAACAAGCCTACCTCACCTCGTTATGAAGATAAAAACACAGAATATAATATCAAAAATATTACTTGAATCTGCTAGGCGAAGAAGATCACGAGGTTGTCGTCGCGTCGGCGTTATATGCGGTGTTGAAGCGTTGGCGTTGTAGAGCACTTGATGAATAATTGATGTGATTTGGAGATGAATCCTCCTCCTTTTATAGACTTTAGCCTCTGAATTTGTCTCCTATTTCTTTGGAGCGGATCATGAATTTTTCCAAATTTTTATCGCGAAGTGCGCGTCAGCGTTATCCGCTTTGACCTAAGCGTAAAGAATCGCGCCATCGATCGGTGATGCCTCTCATCGATCGTGATGACGATCGATGATGCATCATCGGTCGATAACGATCACGATGTCGTCCGCGCGAATGAACCACTTCCTGCGATGAGATTAGCTCGAAAAATGATAAATACGACGGTTTCTAACCGTCCGATCTCGACCTAGACCTTCCACAAGAAGTCTTAGTCGAATCGTCGCCTACGGTCGTCCCCGTAAAGAGGACACGACCTTACAATCTCTCACTCACACGAGCTTACCTCGATAGTAGCTCTTGCTTCCGGCCTTCCACTCGATTCCTTCGGCTCCCTCCGAATTCACTCAAGTGTCGCCCGACCACCACGGCTTCCTCCGGGTGTCGCTAGCCTTCAGCTCCAGCTTTAGTACTTTTCTGCACACTTGATTTAGCTCGTGAGATAACAATATAAACTTAACTTTGTGTGTCTTTGCCATAATCAAAACACAGGTTCGATTATCTAGTGCCCCTGCACCAACATCAATCACGCTCTTAGGAACCCAAAACCTATTTGAGCTCCTAGGATTAATTAGGTATTCCTTAGAGATAATCTCCCTAGATACCTTCCTAATGACCCTTCTAGGCTTGTTAGCCTTGGTCATTGTGGTCTTACCTAGGTTAACTCTAGGGGTAACTCCCCTTGCAACATTCTTAGTGGCTTCCCTAGGTTTCCTTGAAATCCTAGCCACTAGGCACATACCTTGGTCAACTCTAGGGATGACTTCCCTATTGACCTTGGTCTTCCTAGACCTAGTTTGTGTTCCATAATCAAATGGAACACTATGATAAGCCACCTTAGGCTTAGGTTTGTGACTCAAACCCTTCTTTCCCTTGGTTGACTTTTGTCTATTAGGTCCTAGGTGTTGACTTTGACTTCTAGACCCTATGGTTTGACCATTTGACCTTTGCATTTGATTTGTCATTTTTGCAAGGGTCTTTTCCAATTTTTCAAGCCTTGACCTCAAGGTTTGATTTTCAACCTCTAATTGCCTAATTTTAGAATTTTGATTTAATCCTTGGGCATGGTTCTTCTTAGGCATATGCCTAGTTCATTTAGGGTTAAGACCTAGGTGCTCTTGTACCTTTCTAATTGTCTCTCTAGGTAGAATTGGTCTAGAATTATTTGACCTAGATTTGTCTTGAGATAAATTTATTTTAGGGACATTAGTCTCAAATTTCTCCTTATTTGAAAAGTGGACATTTTTAGCTCCTAAACAAAAATACTTGTTCCTATTAGTATGCTTATGTTCATGGGCAATAGCAAGTGAATTAACATTATTTCTAGCATGCTTTTTACTATAAGAACTAGAAGGTGCACTATTGAAATATACCTTAGGGTTAGCCTTAGCTCCCCCTACATGTGAAACCCTAATCATCATTGCCCGTGACGATCGGCGATCTCGTGATCGATCATTGCCAAGGGGCATCACCGACCGATCGGTGATCGATGTAATCACGAGAATGCGATCGCGCCATTGCGCCTTGATCACTCGTGATCACCCCATCGGTCGGTGATGGAAGGATCGATCGTGATCACTGGCCCGTTAGAGATTCGACTACGAATCTCGCGGAGATCGCATTAGTCGTTGGCGATGGCAAGCATCGGTCGGAAAAACATCCCCTCTTCTATAAAAAGGGGCCATGGGGAGCTTGGTGAAGCTAGTGCTCTTGCTCCCAACTACACCTACGTGCTCACCAAGCTTTTCAAGTGTTTTTAGCAATTCAAAACCTCCTCTTCTCTTGTTCTTAATCATCCATCATTGTAAAGAAGAGGAGTGCATTGTAAGATAAGGTTTCTCCACCTTGGTTCATCCAAAGGAGGTTCTAGTGAAGATTGATTAGGGCTAATTCATCTTACGGATTGCCGTGGAGTAGGAGCGTCATCTCCGAACCACGTTACATCGGGTGTTAGCTTTGTTTCTTGTTTTTGTTTGTGCTTATATTTGTATTGCTTCCGCTAACATTTTTTGTAGAAAGAAAGAAAGGCTAATCACCCCCCCTCTAGCCATTCCAAGGGTCCTAACAAGTGGTATCAGAGCCCGGATAGCTTGGAAGATCTCAACATCAACCAAGACATCAATGGCTCTTCAAGAGGGATATAGAACCGCTAAGCCACCGCTCTTCGATGGGAGCCATTTTGCGTATTGGAAAGGTAGGATGAAGTACTATCTTATGAGTAATATTGAAATTTGGCATAGTATTGTAGATGGCTTCGAAGAATCGGTGGATGAACATGGACATCCTATTCCAAGCAAGGATTGGACAAGAGAAATAAACAAGAAATTTGAATCAAATGCAAAGGTCGTCCTCACCATCCAATGCGGCGTCACAATGGAGCAACTCAATAAGGTGGGGCCTTTTGAATCCGCCAAGGAGCTATGGGAAAAGCTCATTGAGCTAAATGAAGGTTCTAAGGAATCAAAGAGGGCCAAGAAGGACCTATTAGTTGGACAACTTCAAGCCTTCCAAATGAAGATGCATGAAATCGTAAGTCAAATGCATGGAAGGTTCAAGGAAATTGTGAACGGACTCCATATCATAGGTGAGCGAGTTGACAACCGGGATTTGGTAAGGTATATTTTACAAGCATTTCCTAGAAATTCTTTATGGACTTCTATAGTTGATGCCATTAAGGTAACTAGGGATCTTTCGCAAATTAAAATTGATGAATTGTTTTGTGAGTTCGAATTACATGAGCAAACTAACATGTCCTCTAAGGAAAAGGGTTTAGCTCTATTTGTTGAGAAGAAAGAAAAGAATAAGAAGGAAAGAAAAGAAGCATCATCATCATCCGAGTCCGAGAATGAGTCAAGTAGTGATGAAGACTCATCTAGTGAAATGGCAAATTTTGTCAAGAAGCTTTATAGAAGGTCAAAAGAGTTCAAGAATAGAGAAGCAAGGAAGGGGTCTCATTCCTCAAAAGGTAAATTTAGTGGTAATTCAAGTTTTAGTAATAATGTGATTTGTCATGCTTGCAACAAGAAGGGACACATAAAGCCGAATTGCGGAGCTAAAGAAGAAGGAGGAAAAGAAAAGAAAAGAAGGACAAAAAGGAGAAGAAGAAGGAGGCTATGGTGGCTCAAACCACATGGGACACACCAAGCGTTGAAGACTCTTCCTCCGATGATGAGCTTTGCCACATTACACGCCATGTGGCACTCATGGCATTAGAAGATGATTCCGGCACATCAAGCCAAAAAGACTCTTCAAGTGATGAATCATCATCTAGTGACGATGAGGTAATGAATTCTCCCAAGATTAAGCTTCTTTATAAATCAATTGCCTATCTTAAAGAAGCTCTAGATAAGTCAAAATCTAAGGTTAAGAGTGAAGGTAGAACTAAAGGCCATTAGGGATGAAAAGCTTTCACATATTGACTCTTGCATGCTTAAGGAAGAAAATGACAAACTTAAGGATGAGGTTAGTGAATTGAAAGTATGTTTAGAAAAATTTTCAAATGGCTCAAAGTGTCTTGATATGATTCTTAGTAGGCAAAGAGCCGGTTTATAACAAGGCGGTTTAGGATATAAGCCAAAAGAAAAAGAAGTTGCTTATATTTCATTAATAAATAGGAAAGCAACTATTAAGGGTAAGGTTAAGAAAGCTTGGGTACCTAAGAAGTTTTTACTTAATGTTACCGGTCCAAATGTTTGGGTACCAAAAGCTTGTATTTTTCATGTGATTTAGGTAGGAGAGCGAGGTATGTGGATTGTGGATAGCGGTTGCTCAACACATATGACCGGGGATGTGAGCAAGTTCTCCACAATTAAATATGTGAAGAAGGGAGCGGTGTCCTTTGGGAATAGTGGAAAACTCAAGATATTAGATAGAGGAACAATTGAGGTATCCCCAAAATTTATTCACAAAGTCTTGCTAGTTGAAAATATGAAATTTAATTTATTAAGTGTTAGTCAACTTTGTGATGCAAACTATCATGTCTCCTTTGAATCCTCTAAATGCATGATTAGACACAAGGAATTAAAGGATTGCATGTTAGTTGGATATAGGAAATCAAATATCTATTATGTTGATCTTTCATATGCTTCTAACATTTCTACTAAGTGTTTTATTGCAAAAGAAGAGGAAAGTTGGCTATGGCATAGAAGATTGGGGCATATCAATATGAAAAACATAGCCAAGGTAGCCAAGATGGAGTTGGTCAAAGGGCTACCAAAGATCAAGTATGTCAAGAACAAATTGTGTGATGCATGCCAAGAAGGAAAACAAACAAAGGCATCACACAAAGGTAAAACCCTAACCAATACCTCTTTACCATTAGAATTATTGCATCTTGACTTATTTGATTGCCATAGTACTCCATCTTTAAATGGTAATAAATATTGTTTGGTTATAGTAGATGATTTTTCTAGGTATACTTGGGTCTATTTTATGAAACATAAGGATGATACCTTAGAAATAATCATAGGATTTAGTAAAAGGGTTGAAAATGAAAAGAGTCTCAAAATCAACCGGATCCGTAGTGATCATGGTGGTGAATTTGAAAACCTAAAATTTTCACAATTTTGTTTAGAGCAAGGGTACAAGCATGAGTTCTCTTGTCCTAGAACACCCCAACAAAATGGGGTGGTGGAAAGGAGAAATCGTGCCCTACAAGAGGCGGCTAGGACTATGCTTAATGCATATTCTCTACCTAGCTACTTGTGGGCGGAAGCGGTTAATACCGCTTGCTATATCCAAAATAGGGTTCAAATCCATAGGTTTTTAGGAAAAATACCATTTGAATTATGGAATGGGACTATACCCACAATTCATTATTTCAAAGTCTTTGGATGTAAAGTTTATATTCTAAACACCAAAGATAACTTAGGAAAATTTGAATCAAAAGCGGATGAGGGAATCCTAGTTGGATACTCATCCACAAGTAGAGGTATAGAGTCTACAATAAGAGAACCAAAGGGATTGAGAGTCTTCAATGTTCAATTTGATGAAACTACTAGTACCTACCCTAGAAAGTCCTCCATTGATAAGGATATTAATGACAATAATCAAGACATTACCCAAAAACTTCAAAATTTGACCATTAGGGGTAATGATCAAGGGGGAGGAAGAGGAGACTCCGATGATGAAAGAAGGGTGGAAGATAACAATGATCAAATTGAAACATCTTCTAGAAACCTAAGAATTCATCAAGATCATCCACTTGACCAAGTAGTAGGAGATCTATCTCAAGGAGTAAGAACTAGGTCATTTCATAGACCTCCTACTAGTCAAGTTGCTCTTATCTCTAGAATTGAGCCCAAATCGATCAATGATGCATTACATGATCCGGATTGGATTTTGGCAATGCAAGATGAATTGGCTCAATTTGAGAGAAGTCAAGTGTGGGAATTAGTACCTAGACCCAATGATAGCACCATAATTACTACAAGATGGGTCTTTAGGAATAAGCTAGATGATCAAGGAAATATCACTAGAAATAAGGCTAGGTTGGTTGCTAGGGGATTCAATCAAGTTGAGGGGCTTGACTATGATGAGACTTATGCCCCGGTTGCAAGGTTAGAATCTATTAGGATTCTCTTAGGGTATACTTCCTACATGGGATTTAAACTTTACCAAATGGATGTTAAATCGGCATTCTTAAATGGTTTATTAAGGAGGAAGTATATGTAGAGCAACCACCGGTTGAGAACATAGATTATCCAAATCATGTATGTAAGCTTAGGAAAGCATTATATGGGTTAAAACAAGCTCCCGGGCATGGTATGAAAGATTGTCATCTTCTTAATTTCTAAGGATTTTAGAAGAGGCCAAGTAGATCAAACTTTGTTTATAAAGTCAACATTAAAAGATATATTCATAGCCCAAGTATATGTTGATGATATCATTTTTGGGTCAACAAATGATGATCTTCTTCAAGACTTTATAAAAATATGGAAAATGAATTTGAAATGAGTTTGGTTGGAGAGCTTACCTTTTCCTAGGTTTACAAGTCAAACAAACCAATGAGGGTATTCATATTTATCAAACCAAATATGCAAATGAAATGATCAAGAAATTTGGTTTGGAAAATGCCAAAATTGTAACCACTCCTATGGCCACTAGCACTAGAATAGATAGTGATCATGAAGGTAAATCAATTGATCTTAAACTTTATAGGAGTATGATTTGTAGCTTACTATACCTAACCGCTAGTAGACCCGACATTTTATTTATGTAGGTATGTATGCAAGATACCAATCTTGTGCCAAAGAATCACATTTGGTAGCCGTCAAAAGAATATTAAGATATATTAAAGGCACCCTAAATGTAGGACTTTGGTATCCTAGGACTAAGTCATTTGAATTTCTTGGTTATACCGATTCCGATTATGGGTGCAAATTGGATAGGAAGAGTACTAGTGGTGGATGCCAATTTCTTGGGTCCTCCTAGTTAGTTGGAGTAGTAGGAAGCAACATTGTGTTGCTTTATCAACCACCGAAGCCGAATATGTGGCTATGGGTGGTTGTGTAGCTCAATTACTTTGGATGAGACATACTCTTGTAGACTATGAGCTACACTACTCTAACATTAAAGTTTATTGTGATAATGTGAGTACCATCAACTTGACCAAAAATCCGGTACATCACTCTAACCAAGCACATTGAAGTGAAACATCACTATAAGAGATCATGTGGCAAGAGGACATTGAACTCAATTATGTAGAATCTAAGTCCAACCTTGCCGATATCTTCACCAAAGCTCTTCCCGGCGAATTTTCATCATTAAGGAGAGAGCTTGGTATGTGCTTTGTAGAGTAAAATTCTAGGTTTGCATGATCCTATACTTATATAGCTTCTTTATACCTTGATGCATCTCACAAAAGCCTTAAGAAACCTTGATTTTTGTATTGAAATACTTAGAAACATGTGAGATGATAGGGAAGGTGTACTTGTCTCATCATGCTTGTTATAATGCATTACTATGAGCCAATGACACACCTAGAGACATAAAAACCTTATGGACCAATCATTGGGAAGGCTTGTATTCAAGTAATGAATACATAGCTCAAAGAACATGGTTGGAAATTCCAAATAATATATATTTTAAACTATGTTCATCATATTTTGACAAACAGTTTTCAATTGGAACACAAAAGTGATACAAAGTTTGTAAAATCTTTAGAACTTTTGATAGGTTTCAAGTTTGTATCAATCTTGTAATCTGGAAAACATATATTTTTCAAATTATTTTTCCTTGATAAAGTATGAATTCAGAAATGTGTACGCAAAATTTCATGATTTTTCGAGATTTTTGGAATTTCTACGCATTTGATTGGGATGAAAAGGTGAAATTTAATTTGTTTAGAATGATCGTTCGTAAACCAATGATCCGATAATCGTGTGTTTTCTGATAATAAACTCCATTTTCTGATATTTGGTGTATCTTTGATGTCCTAACACTATAGTATGATAATATTGCGTATAAACAAGATTTAGGACTGACTAATGCAGTGTTTTAGGGGGAGTTTTCATAAATTATATCTTTTTCATCCCCAAAACCATTGTTGGTGCAAAGTTAGGACTTAATTTTTGAATTTTTGGTATGCTTTGCTTCAACTATTGTTTATACATTATAAAGCATATCTTGGATTAAGGGGGGGCTTAATTTCAATATTGTACCTTAGTCCAAGATCTAACACATTATTTCCTTCATGTTTGAATCCTTCTCTTTTTGATGTATGTCAAAGGGGGAGAAGGAGTGTTTAAGTTATAATTGAAAATTTGATTATGTGTGTATTTATTTAAAGACCTAACTCAAATGATTGCCAAACATCAAAAAGGGGGAGATTGTTGGTGCAACAATGCTCCAAGCATTTATATATGTTTTGATGTTTGGATAATCATCTAAGTTAGGCAATATCTTGTGATCTAATTGTGAAAATGTTTAAGTGACAGGAAAGTCCAAGTATGATCTTGGCAAAGGAAGTACAAGGGATGGACTTGGCAGCGTAAGACCAAGCTTGTAGTCTTGGCAGCGTAAAGTCCAAGTGACAAAGGAAGTCCAAAGTAAAGTCTTGACAGCATAAGTCCAAGCTTGTAGTCTTGGCGGCGTAAAGTCCAAGCATTTGGCAACCCAAGACATGACGAAACCGAAGAAAGCTCTTGGAAGCAAAGCGCAAAGGATGAACAAGTCGCGGACTCGGAGGGATCCTGAAGGCGCAAGGCTTATTGAGGAGCTAGAAGGTTGAGTCTAGGTCTAGGGTATAAAATCAAGTATGAATTACTCATACTTGATGAGTATCAATCGACTGCTCAGGCGTTCGACTGAGTCAGGGTGAAACCCTAATCATCAGTCGACTGCCTTGGGCAGAGCGATCGGCGATATCGTGATCGATCGCCAAGGGCATCGGTCGGTGATCGAGAAATATCGCCACGAATGCGATCGCGCTCATTGCTGATCATTCGGTGATCACCCCATATGTCGGATGGAGGGATCGATCGATCATCACTGGCCGTTAGAGATTGCGACTCTGAATCTCGTGGAGATCGCGTTTGAAGTCGTTGGCCCCGTGATGTGATGGCAAGCATCAGTCGACTGATTGAAGCCCAACGGGAAAAACATCCCCTCTTCTATAAAAAGGGGTCATGGGGAGCTTGGTGAAGCTAGTGCTCTTGCTCCCAACTACACCTACGTGCTCACCAAGCTTTCCAAGTGTTTTTAGCAATTCAAAACCTCCTCTTCTCTTGTTCTTAATCATCCATCATTGTAAAGAAGAGGAGTGCATTGTAAGATAAGGTTTCTCCACCTTGGTTCATCCAAAGGAGGTTCTAGTGAAGATTGATTAGGGCTAATCCACCTTACGGATTGCCGTGGAGTAGGAGCGTCATCTCCGAACCACGTTACATCGGGTGTTAGCTTTGTTTCTTGTTTTTGTTTGTGCTTATATTTGTATTGCTTCCGCTAACATTTTTTGTAGAAAGAAAGAAAGGCTAATCACCCCCCCCTCTAGCCATTCCAAGGGTCCTAACAAATACCTCCTATAATCGCAACCTACGTTCTTTCAATTCCCATAGTGTCATCTGGTATGGGGTCTTCGATACCGGAGTTGTTCCCGAAATTATTTCGATCATAAATTCCACTTGTCTGTGCAGCAGAAAGCCTAAGAGTTCATCCGAAAATACATCTGAGAACTCTCGGACTATACACACATCCGAAAGGCATGACATCCTATCATTTCAAAATTTAGATATCCAAAAGGATATATCTACAATAAAGGTATGTCTGTCGAAGTTTAAGGACATCCCTTGACTTCTTGGTTGGTTATCAGCACCTCACCTGACTGTAAAGATACCACTAACCCACATGGTCGATGTATAGTAACTCTCCAAATCTGATCCAGAATCGCTCTAGACATAGTGAATGTGAACAACTCGTATCAAGCAGTATATAAATTAAAGTAATGCTTCGAATGATCGATCCTTCGACCCATTGTGCCTCCTCTCAAGTAATAGCGTAGACCAATTGAGTTCCTGTAAGTGCAATAGTCTAGCATGGAGGAACTGTGATCAACTACTAAGGCTGCAACACAACCTGAAGCGACTATGATAGACACTGTTGTGTTGGATATGTTGGGTAGTAGGTTCAATGTTGCTGGGGGATACAAAATAGATATGACCATCGCCATGTGCTCCCTACTATCTACAAAGTATAACCACACCTAGGGAAGTAACAATTGTTGATGTATGGATGTTTGAGTCTTATGAGTTGTCTTCTACTGATGCTGCTGAGTAGATCGCTTCCCCTGGATGGTAGTATCAAGGAACTCCAACTATGCCTGAGGTGGTAGATCGTTGCTGGTGTGATAATCTAGTCTTCAGTGATAATCTCTGTTGTCGAGGTTGTGGATAGTCCTCCCAAAGGCAACATCAATGGTCTCTGATTGAGTCTTCAAAGTACACTCTCTCCTCATATGTACTGGCTACTTACAATAGAAGTAGATAGACTGATTCAACTAGATAATCTGACTTTGCATGTATTTGTGATCCATACAACACGCACTTAGTCCCCTCAGTGTCTTTCTTCCAGTTTTGTTGATGTGCATGAGAACATCCTGATAATCTGCAGTTGGTCTTCAATGGTCAAAAAGACTCTTCGGTAGTAGCTCGTGACTAATGACTCTGATCTTTCTTCTTTTTTCTGATATTCAGAGGGTTCTAATTCTGAGGTTTAGCCTGCGATGTCTGCTTATCAATCTCCATCTCTTAAGACACTTGCTACGAAGTCATTTCTACAAGTATGACTCAATCTAGTGCCTTCCAGTAGAAGCTGATGGAAGATCCAAACATCATGATCCAAATATAAGTCGATAAACCTCGGACAGCCTAAGACATTCAATCACAATCTTGAGCTACTAGATGGGGGTAAACTCTACAAGTCTAGCGACTCTGCATTGTATTCCATTACCGATCGATCCCCCTATTTGAAGCTCAAAATTTTTGACGACGAGTCCTATAAAATAAAGTGGGAAAATATTGTGTCTCAAAACATCATGAAATTGTGACCAAGGAATGTGCTATTTTCTCAAGATTCTTCTACATGCTCCACCAAGTAACGACTTGGTCGCTGCAATAGTATGCAGCTAACTCCACTCCCTCTGCATAAATGCAAGTTAGGTACTCAAAAGTACCTTCAAAGTTATCTAACCAAACTCAAGGAGCTCAAGGATCAAAATCCCTATGAAACACTATGAACTAATCCTTTATTGTTTGCATCAACAATAGTATATACGTGTTATCCATTATCCCACGGGTAATGGTTCGATTAGCATAGTTAGTGAAAATCCCTGAGACTGTAATCTTTGATATCTAAGAGAAATGTGGTAGCCTAACTCTTGCTTTCTGATTTGGTATCAGTCAGCTCTCCAGGGTAATTCACCTCTTTGAAAGCAAATACAGGTCTTACAAACTCAACAGATTATTTTCGTGGTTAACCCAAACCATGACTACAAATAGTAACTAACATACTACATGACATTCCCTGTTATAAACAACTAAATGCATAGCTAACATAAGGGTATGTAATCACCATTATCATATCTTAAATCTTATAGCTCGGAGATATCATGTTGCTGCCAGATCCCAGGAACTCACAAAGTCAAAATCATATAAAACAAAATACGATGTTCGAAACACAAAAGAAAACTCATATGTGGACTTCGCAACCTAGGCTATGATACCAATAAAATTGTCATGTTCTGAGAGTATACATGTCCATGAGCCGGACGATAGCCTCTTGTAACAATATAAGATATAACATTGATACACTTCTAGCACACACAAACCATAAATCACAGTGAAATAACACTAACAAGTAATAGAAATACAAATACACAAAGATGCACTCCAGAGCGACCTTGACACAACAAGAAAATCGAATAAAAAATAATAATACAACCAAAACCATAATAAAGAATCAAGTATTATGACAATACAATCATAATAAAAATTCAAAACCAAAACAGAATATAATCCAAACCCTCAGTGTGAGATGGGATCGACAGACAGGACCTCCAAGCACCATACAACATCCTCTACCTGCTACATGGGAAAAAGAAAACCCAGTTTTGTGGTAGAGGAATGCACACAAGTGTTTGATATGTTGGGTGACGCCCTGTACACAACTAAGAATACACTAACTCTTCGTAACATGCCAGCAACTCATTATTGTGTCGGTCGAATTCTGACAAGACTGCCACTCCAACCGAGTTACGGCCAGAATCTAATCATGGTCTGGCTGGAATCTGATTCTGACCGAACTGTAGTCAAATTCCGATCGGATGCAAGATTTGCGACCCAATCGCATGTGGTCACGGGCCTGCTATCGGTAATAAAGATAGCGCTGGCGACCCCAATAAGTTCAGGGATGGACTATATCGTTCTCAATGAAAATATATATATGTATACACACACACACACACACGAGAATGTTATCCCCTCTTCTTCTGTGATTCATCCATGATGTACATTCAAACGCGCAGCTTATCATTTCTCTATATATAATGATATGTTGCACGATGGATCAGTGTGCTCCTATATGCAACACATCCTTAACCATCCGATCAATGGAGACGTACAGTAAATGAAAATTATATAGTGTTCCACTCCTACAACTTTGGCCAAATTCTTCACCGTCAATCATTGTTCGCACTATGGTCCAACCCCTAAACCTGTCAGGGTTACTGTTGTCATTCGACCGATCGAATCGCGATCAAATTCTGATCGAAATCTAACTGAATTGTTGTCTCCTGTGCCACAACAGCTAGGGGTCGCAATCGCGACCGATTCCGATCGGACTCTGAGTCCGACCGAATTACAATCGAATTTCGATCGGATCGCGATAGAATTGTGACTATCCCACCAAATCATGGCCAATTTCGATCGTAATCCAGTCGGACTCTAATGTCGGCCGAACCGCAGTGGCGATGCCAAGCAGTAGAAGTCCTATGGGAAACACTGTGCATTCTCTGTTACTGTGCTTGCTCCAACATGCACGAGTTATGCAGTGTATCAAACTCGTGTGTGTGTGTGTGTATAATATCGATATGTTGGCCGACCATCATTACCCGCACGCACGATTGCTTTCTCCACCGTCCGATCAAACGAGATCATATAGTAACGAGAAATGCACAGTACTTCTATCGTAGACAACCTTCTTCTCCGATAAGCACTATAGCCCAACTACTAAATTCGTCGGGATTATCGTCGTCAATTCTCTGGCAGACTTTGACTAGACCGCGATCGAATTTTGATGGAATTGCGATCGAAATTCGACTGCAATCCGATCGAGCTCAAAGTCTAATCGGATCACGATTGGACTCCAACGCTAGCCGAACCACAGTCGAATTCCGACCGAATTGCAATCGAAATTAGACCGCTCAAAATTACTGTACATTCTCCATTATCGCACATGAATTGCACACCACACGACATAATAACTTCGTTTGTATATATATATATATGTATATATATATATATATATATATATATATATATATATATATATATATATATATATATAACACTAATGGTTTTAAGACTTTTTTATGTCCTTACAAGGTCTTCTAGTGAGCCTCACCTCCTAACAATCTCTCTATTGAGCCCCACTCTCTAGTTTTTATCGACTGAAGCCTTACGAGTAGTTTAGCAGTTATCTCTTGGAAGAGAAAAGGACTAAGAACTACCTTATAAGAAAATGATTAAAGATTAAGTAGAAAAATAATACATGCTTACAATTGAAAGCCCGGCTTAGACATGCTTGCATGAAACTAAACAAACTTAGACATGCTTAAAACGAAAATGGAAAGGAAAAACACAAGAAAACTTATAGGAATCCAAAGGAAATGTAAACGGGACACCACAAACTACTCATAGCCTACTCACACACTAGGAATGGATACTTCAGAAGGAATGCCCTCCTGATGACAAGAGCTACTCCTTATATAGCCGAGGTTGCTTAAAGGAGAAGTCTTCTTTTTGGGAGTGGAATTGCTTTTGCCTATTTCTGCAAAGCATCACTTTGGTAGTGGAGCTTTGCTTTTGCTTATGATCATTGCTTTTGCTTTTTGTAAAGCATAGTGGAGTTTTGCTTTTACATGTGACCTTTGCTTTTGTCTGAGTTGTCATTCTAACTTTCCATCATGTTGTCCGTATTCCTGTCCTGTGTTGATGTGGTGGAATTGGGTGTGTTTTGGGGTTGAGGAACTACCAGTGGCTGAGGTGCTACCATGCTTGTTCTGTATTCTCAGGCTGTAACCTGGCTTGATTTCTTGATTAACCATTTAAAATATCTTCGTTTATAGTGTTCGGCCATTTCAGTATTTTTGGTGTGATATTTGAAGGGGAAAAATTGGCTTTTCATGTGAACTGACCAGTGTATTTTCTCGGTAAAAGTTTCTACAATGAGGGTGTATTCTAGACTATCTCTGGTTTCATCCTAGAGCCAACAGGTGCCTTGGATAGAGGCCTTCCAGTTGTTGACTTGTTCCAGTATAGGGGTTATTACTCCTCAGTATTCATTTGGATCGTTTGGAAAAACATCTTCAATTGCTTCAAGCTTGTATATAATTTCTTTTGTTTAGAGTTTGATGACATGTCTGGTAGTTTCTATTTTGTGATTTATCCATTCTGGGGGTGTGCTTTGTATAGAACATGTCACATAACTTTCAAATGACTCCATCTCAAGGAGCATCCTGATGGTATTTCCTAATTTGTAGGGAAATGCATCGGTAACATCATTTTCCTATACCCATAATTCATTTAGGATACCATGATCTAATAGAATGAATGGTGTTATGTCGATTCCTCGAAACTTCTGTGGTGTATAGACACTTAGATCTATACTTGCTTTTCGGATGGCATATAAGAGTTGATATCTGCATCCACCATTTCGTTCAAGGATACAACCCTTGTACTTGTTCTGGTATCTGGCTTTGAAATTGTATTTGGCTTCGAAAAGGATGGTGATCCCAAGTTGGTGATCAACTTGGAACCTTTGTAATGCTTCTTGTAGGATAACAAAAGTTCTCCATTATGCTTGCTCAGTTGCCTGTCGTATGTAGACTACTAGGTCAGTCAGTAGACTATTAAATCAGCCCATGTCGATTTTTGTATTTTTCCTATTGTTCTTTGGGTTGTTTAAGAGATTTATCTTTGTCTGTGGCTGCTTCAGCATAGGTTTGTTGGTGAGTTGCTTTGAGGGGGTGCTTATTTTTTATTGCAGTGCTCAAAAAGTAGTTTGGTCCAACTTCTTTATGAATAGCTTCCAGGGCTAGTTCAAGGGAGTCAAAACCCCCCAGTTCCTTGCCTTTGGCTTCGCCGAGAAGCAACCCTTTGGCTTCATCCCAAGTGTAGAGCTCGACATGTTGTCCTGTCATGATGTCATAATATATTTACTGTCCTATTTGACAGGTTGTACTGTGGACTTCTTTAATATGTAGGAAGTAGTAGATGAGGGCATTAATGGCTCTCAATTTGTAATGTGTAACTCCTGGAACAATAGGAATGTTCCAGATATTGTCAATGATGGTTGTTTGTATTTGTTCAAGTTGTGGTCGGTGTTCCGTCCAAAATTGTTCTTTAATTTGGGAATATACTCTGAGTTCCTGGGTCCCTATTTTTGTGGTTTTGTACTACCCCATATTCGATTGGAGGGATCATGTGTCTTTATTCGTTGTATCTTCTCCATCTGTATGAATATCATATTAGCAAGCGGGAAAGTGTGTCTGCAAGGGAATTGTTGCTTCCTTTTATGTGTTCCCATTGTATTTTCATACCTTTGTTGATAATAGTGTCTGCAAATTTTATCCACCTTTTAGAAGATAATGTTCGCTTTTTTACTTTTGCTCTATTCGTGATATTTTACTATGGCCTCACAATCAGTTCTGATAGTAATTTCTTTTTTGTCACATATGAATAGATAGAATGCTTCTAAACAATAGATTACCGCCAGGATTTCATAATCTAAAGAGGTTAGTGCCCTTTTTTGTGAAATTTTATGGAAGCATATCTACACAAACTTTCTTAGTTTTTGTTATCGTATTTGTTGGTTTTTCTAAGTAGGATTCCACTCTATCCTGTTTCGCATTCGTCTGTTTCAATAATTAAATAATCCATATCTAGGGGTAATGGTAATGTAGGGAGTTTTTTTACTTGTTCTTTTATGTTTTTGATTATAGCTCAATATCTTGTTGATTGAAATGACATTGTCCTTTGGGGCTCATTTTGTTGTATAGAGGGCCACTAATTTTCCCTATGTCCTTTATGTATTGTCTTGTATAGTTTAAAAGGCCTAGGAAGGCCCATAGATCTATTATATTTTCGATCTTGTCTGAAAAATTTAATATCTTAGTTGTTATATGTGGCTATAACGAGATTTTTCCCTTCCTTATTTCGGTTCCTAGGAACTCAATATGTATGGTTGCTAGTTGCATTTTCTTTTTGGAGATGATAAGGCCATTGGCTTCTATAAGGGTGAAAACTAAATGCGGATGTGCAAAGTGTTCTTGTTTGATTTTTGAAAAAACTAAAACATCATCTATATAGACACAAGTAAATGTTTGTGTCTCTTTGAAGATGTTATCCATCTTCCATTGAAATATTTGGGGTGCAGTTTTTATTCCGAACGGCACCAGCCATTCGAAATGTTCTTCTGGACAGGTAAAAGCAGTCCGTTCAATGGATTTTGGATGCATTTTACTTGTCAGAAATCTAATTTCATATCGAATTTGGAATACCATTCTGAATCTTGTATTTCATTAATAAGTGCTTCCTTATCGGGAATTTTATAGCCATCATCATGACAGTTATTGATTGTAATTAAAAATCATTCTAAATTGACCTCTTTTTTGTTCCGAACTTTTGTTTACTATGAAAGTCGGACTTCGATGTCTAGAGGTAGATCGTTTGATTAGATTTATTTTTAACATTTGTTGTATGTGGAGTCTGCATTCTTTGGCTTCCCAATTTGTATATTTTAGTTCTTGTGCTTTTATAGTTATGTCTTGATTTATAATTTCTAGTTTACATTGTGTTTGATTTTTGTTCCAATATTTGGTTGGATTTTCTCCTATGATTTCTAATTTATCTAATTTGGAGACTAGATTGTCTAAATCTTCTAGAGTAGTTAAATGTCTGATTGCGTAGGATATATTTAGGAAGTGTGGGTTCTCTATGTCTAATTCTTCATCTGTCTCGAGATATATAAGTTCATATTCTTCAGAATTATCTATCAAATTATCAATCTCATCCCGACCTATTTGAGTATCAGAGCAATTACATGTCTGATCGGTTTGTCCTTTATCTAAGCAAGTACATTAGTGTGTGTTTCATTCTAAAGCACGGCAAGATGAAAGATATTCTGATAAGACTGGAGAGATTATAGGGTTGGAGAGAAAGAATACGTAGTCAGGTGATAGGAAAAGGGCTCTTTCCTTTGCAAGGAGGAATTGAAGTCCTAAAATAAGTTGAAGATCTAGATGATTGAGAGGGCGTACCAACACATGGGTTAAGGATACTGACGGGTTGTACTGGCCACAGTTGTTGTAGATTTTTATATGAGAATTCTTGATAAAAGTATGGCAGGCTAGATGTTGGCCATCAAATTGGGTACTAAGCATTGATTCTGATATATATTTTATTAAACTTTTGGGAAGTACATTTTGTATCATTTTTAAGTCGAGTGTGGAACATGTGGCCCCAGTATCTAGTAGAGCATGGAGTTTAAATTCATGCCCTTGTATGTTTAGGATACATTGTTTCCTCAGGTCTACTGATTTTCCAGTATTGTAAATACTAGGAGTTTTAATGAAAACCATGTTAGTTTCGATGGGTTGTTCTACTATTCTATTTTCTTGTTCATCTTTGAAACCTTCATAATGTTGATTTTGTATGGTTTGGCATAGGAGGTTTAGGTCATTTTACAAGATGATAATTCTTGTTTCCAATACTGATATTCGAGTTCCTAATAATGTAGTTTTGGTGTTATTTTTAACTGTAAAGGATTCTAGTATGCTTATATTGTAGGGGATCGTTGGAAGCTAGAGGGTGGGTGAATAGCTCGTTTTCGTAGCGTGATGAAATACATTTGCGTTCGTCTCTACAAAACTCATTAACGTGCAGCGGAATAATAATAATAGCAATAACAAAAAAGACAAACATGCAAACACAAATATTTAACGTGGTTCGGAACCTCAAGATTTCTACTCCACGGATCGAGCTCTACGAGCTCTAGTGATGCACACGCAACCACTAATCACAAATACTCCTTCTCGACACAAGTCGGAGGCGGAGAAACCTTGTACAAGTATTCTTACAACAATAAGAAATAGATACAAGCAATTACAATAACAAAATACAATGCAAGTAAAGAAAACTACTTTACAATTGCTCTTTTGAATGTTTGATCTTTAGTTGCTTGGATTGCACTTGGAGACCCTGATTTGCAGCAGTAAATCGCCCCAAAAGCTCTCAAGAATGCTTTTTTTCCTCCTTCACGAGCTTCATTTAAAGCTTCAACCTGTGCTGAAAAATACGGATCAGTCGACTGCTCGGGACCATCAGTCGACTGATGCCACTGTTGTCGTGAGACAACGGCTAGATCCACGCTGGAAAGATCCAACGGATCCATCATCAGTCGACTGATTATGACCATCAGTCGACTGATAGAGCCTCCATTCGACTGCTAACCCCAGCAGTCGAGTCAGACTCCATTCTGTGCCCAAAAATCAAGCACCAGTCGACTGATCACACGATCAATCGACTGCTCGGCCAATCAGTCGACTGCCCTCCTCTGGCAGTCGACTGCTATGACACTTCCCGCAGTCAAACCCTAGTTGACTTATACCAGTCGACTGTCATATGGCACCAGCCGACTAGCACACCTCAAACATGAGGTTTTAACCTCAACTATGAGGTTTAACCCAAGTATGGTGCCCCCATACTTGCTAGATCACCCTTAGCCTAGACCTAAGCCTTCTAGCCACCTCCATCAGCCTCACGCCTCTTGGATCCCTCCAAGTCATCCATGACCTGTTCATCCATCGCGCTAGCCTTCAGGTGCTTCCATTGTCTATGTCATGCTAATGGTGTCTACACTGCTAAGGCACATTGGACTTACGCCGCCAATGTCACGCCCCGGGAGTATGCCATGCAGAAAATCAAACGGACGACATCTCCCCTGTACGTGGCAACATTTCGGGTTAATACAAGGCCCGTAGGCCCACAACAACAACATAATATAACATAACAACCGCAGCGGAAATAGAAACCACGTAGCCACAACATACATATCAAAAACATACATGTGTACACCACCTGACAAGTCTACAGTACTAAAACAGTACATAAAGCATCGACACAAAACAAAGTCCACAACATAAGACGAAGTCCATACATAAACTAGAGTCCATGACATGGAACAAAATCCATAACATAAACACAAATCCTCGGGAGACTCAGAAAAGCGGAGATGGGATGGATCGCCGGCGCAGCTCCAAGCCGTCACGAAGACTTCGACCTATTACCTGGGCGACATAAAAACCCAGGGTCTGTGGTGATGAGAAAAACTCAGTAGGTAATAAGATAGAATATGTAAATATATGTATCAATATTACATGTCATTCAACAGTTTAATCTACTCGTACAATAGGTATACATCAGCATAACAAGTATACATGCATGTATACACTAAATAAACTGAACAACAAACGATGCTGATATACCTGACAGTCAGCTACTCTATCCTCATCCAATCTGAACATATATCCACAACACAAGGTATAACAAATAATACTAATTCACACTACATCATGATATGAGTCGGGGGTATCACAGTGAATAACCAACAGGTATACAAGTACCAACCTAATACTATACAGAAAATGCAATAGCATGTATGAATATGTACAAACAAATGCAACAAGCATAGTACATACAAATGCATCATAAAAGTGAGTATATATATAGACTGTATATGTATGTATACTGATCACCATCATCCATGTATATATATATACAAGCATGTATGTATATATATATAATCATATGCAAAACACTATATGATACGACAATGCAGCATGCATGGTCATGCCTGCACACCCCTACTTGCTACCACGACCCCAGTGTGGCCTAGGTGGCATGACATGACAACTGTCCCAACTCACACCAACCACTGCTCTAGAGTGGCCGAGTGGGCAGTATGATCAAGTAGCATATGAGCGTAAAGAGCTCGCTATACAACGGGGGTCCCTGCTGCTGGCCACTCCGACTGACACTACTAATGAATGGTTGAGTGTCACGCACCCAGGACAACTACACGCACCCCAACTACCATCGTCTATAATGGTAGAGTGCGGCACAACAAATACTCTGCCCTCTCAGATTACTCTCTGGGAGTAACACGGGAAGCGAGATATTGACGACTCTCTCAACCCCAAGGGAGGCGATGTCGTCAGTATGCATGCAATGTCATGAAGGTACTGTCTCACACACAGACATCTACCACAGACTCTGTTCAACAGAGAGTCACATCCCTTTGATCAGTACACTCTCTATCATATAGAGAGTCATACTCAACTGATCATGGCAAGCTAGGACCACCGGTCCATAGCGACACACTATTTACGACTCACTTGACAATTTACACAACACGTGGTTGGTAAATAAGTGTACAACATAAGAGTATTGGTATAACTCCTACATTTAGGGCATTACCTACCCACGGATGACTTTTTTGCCAATTTATAAATTTGGTCATCACCCGTACTCTAACATCCACACCCTACTTATTAAACATCTAGGCCTATTTACATCACATTTATAACCCTAAATCATAATAAAGGGAATGTGATATCAACCTTTGCGTAAATATAGCCAACGATAAGTTCAAGCATAAGATAATAAGAGCAGGGTCAAGGTAACATGATCATATAAGATGATCATGCTTCTAAATCTGTATGCAGTAAAACTACCTAATCAGGGTAGGAATTACCCACCTGCTATCAATGCTCGTAGTAATAGAGTCCTCACGTCCGCGGACCTATCTCGTATCCACGTCCTGTAAATTTCAAACATTGTGGTCAATTACCATCAAATCCAAGCACACGACAATATATATAAATTCTCTATTCTATCGTTTCTACCTTCGCGTCCCTTTATCGAATACGAATTAGAAACCCCCCACTTGTACATTTAACACCATAATTAACCGAGTTCATAAATCTACTCGCAACATAAATAGGGCTTCACCCCAGCACACTCTACTACCATTTATTCATACAGATATAAAAACCTGATAACCCTACATGAATACGCCTCAAATCGCAGCCGATCACAGCCCATGAACAGCTACATTGACACCCATAGACCCGTTTATGGCTCACTCACAGTCGGCCAAAACATCACCTCACAACCCCCTTTTTAGACCAAGATCAACCTTATTCACAACCAACAATTACAGCTCTAATACAAGAAATTAACAAATGAAGGTGAGAGCATAGATCAGCTTACCAATCCTTGAATTGTCACCGGTGGCAATCTTCTCCAACTCTTCCCTATTCAACTGCTCGAGACCACTGCCTAAAACCAAATCAACACTTCGGCAATCAAACTAACCCTAACAGCGACAATGTCCAATAGACAACACCACAAGCAAGGAGGAAATCAACCTTACCGATCTTAAATCTCCATCGGCAGCCCTTCCTCGTCTCCTGTTCACGACGAACTCAAATCCCCAATCACTGCCCAAACCAGATCGAGCTCAGTTAAGGGAAAAAAACATATCTTGGAGTTGATTTCGTCCAAGGTAGTAAGAAACTCAACCCTTACCTAGCACTCACAGCGATCGCCGGTGCAGCCTCCACTTCGATCGGGAAGAACGACTTCCAGTTTGGGACCGCCGCTGACCCGTATTCACCGGCCTTTGCTTGCCCACTCCTCCCGCTCGCCTGCGAAGGTCATCAAGACTTCGGATGCTCTCTTCCGCGAGGAAGAAAGAGGGAAATCGGTGGCCCTGGATTTGCGCACGGTGAAGAGGCTAGAGGTGTTGCGCACGTGAGGAAGAAGAGGAAGAGAGGGCTTGTGAAGAGGCAGCGCCGGGCGGCGGAGTCAGCGACGAATAATCTCACTGCGTGCGTGAAATGCTCGGACGAGTAGAAATCGTCGGCAAGAAACGGAAAGGGAAAAGCGGCGGCGTTTATTGGTTTAGCGGGTCAGGTTGAGTTTGCTTAACGGGTTGGATCCAATAAGCCATTAACCGTAGATTCACTTAAATCTAGGTTAATTAAACTATTAAAATTTCTTAAACTAGGTTAGATGTAATTAACTCCTAACCATAAATAATTTTTTTTTTCGTGGTATTTTACATTCTCCCCCACTTATTAAAATTTGGTCCCCAAATTTCATACTTGAATGTAAAAATTAGATCAAGCATATTCCGAAATAACCACATACCTCAGGTAACCAGATGAGGGTATTGAGCTCGAATAGTATCTTCCATCTCCCATGTAGCCTCTTCATCCGTATGATGCTGTCATTCCACTTTTACGAGTCGGATGGTTTTGTTCCGCAACTGCCGCTCCTTGCGACCCAGAATCCACACTGGAGTCTCCTCGTAAGTCGCATTCGCCTGGAGTGGTATCAGAACCTCTTTCAGAACATGGTCAGATCATGACACGTATTTCCTCAGAATAGAAACATAGAATACGTTGTGAACACCCGCAAGTGTCGGAGGTAAAGCCAACCGATAAACTACACCTCCAATCTGCTCCAATATCTCAAATGGAACAATGTAGCGTGGAGCTAATTTTCCTTTCAACCCAAATCTCTTGACTCCTTTGGTGGGTGACACTCGTAGGAATACATGGTCCCCGACTGGGAATTCCAGAGGCCTTCGCCTCCGATCCGCATAACTCTTCTGTCGGTCATGTGCCTCAGATAACCGTCGTCTGATCACTCGTACTAACTCTGCATCATGATGGATACTCTGAGGCCCCAATATCTATCGTTCCCCAACTTCCTCCCATAACACAGGAGATTTGCAGGGTCTGCCGTATAATGCCTCAAAAGGAGCCATCTGGATAGAAGAGTGGTAGCTATTGTTGTAGGCAAACTCTACTAAAGGAATGTGATCCTCCCAACTGCCACCGAAATCCATGACACAAGATCTCAATAGATCCTCCAAAGTCTGAATGGTACGTTCAGACTGTCCATCTGTCTGTGGATGAAATATTGTACTGAGTCGAAGTTCTGTGCCCATGGCCTTCTACAGACTCTGCCAGAATCGCGAAGTAAATTGTGGATCTCTATCAGATATGATACTCAATGGTACACCATGCAATCTGATGATCTCTCTGCAGTACAATTCCGCTAGATGATCCAATGAGTCTGTCTCATGAATCGGAAGGAAGTGAGCTGATTTGGTTAATTGATCCACGATTACCCAAATCGCATCATGTCCTTTATGGGTTTTGGGTAATCCCGTAACGAAATCCATCGTGATATTTTCCCACTTCCATTCTGGGATCATAATTTCCTGAAGTAAGCCAGCAGGTTTCTGATGTTCAGTCTTCACTTGCTGGCATACTAGACATCGTGCAACAAAGTCTGCAATATCTCATTTCATACCGTTCCACCAGTATAAACGCTTCAAATCTTGGTACATCCGAGTACCACCAGGATGTATAGCAAATCTCGACTGATGTGCTTCCTGTAGCAATTCTTCTTTAATCGGGTGCATTTCCGGAACACATAGTCGTCCTTGGAAACGAAATACTCCATTCTCGTCACTCGAGAAATCCGTCTGACGTTCTGAGTCTATCGTACTGCACAAGAACTGCAGATGTTGGTCACTGATTTGTGCTTCCTTGATCCTCTCAGCAATAGCGGAACGGGCAACCATAGAAACTAATATCCTCGAGGATGTTTGACCATGTTCAGACAATCCCAACTCTGAGAACTATCGAACTAGATCAATAATCGCCGCCGATGATCGCCGAACTCACGAGACTTCACGCCAGGCATCGGCTACATTAGCTTTTCCCGGATGATATTGGATGGTGCAGTCGTAATCCTTCAGATATTTCATCCACCGTCTCTGTCTCAGATTCAGCTCTTTTTGTGTGAACAGATACTTCAGACTTTTATGGTCTGTGTAGATCTCAAAGGTAATCTCATACAAGTAGTGCCTCCATATCTTCAATGCAAAAATAATGGCGGCTAACTCTAGATCGTGCACTGGGTAATTTCTCTCGTGATCTTTTAGTTGACGGGAGGCATAAGATACCACACGGTTGGACTACATCAGAACTGCACCCAACCCTTGGATAGAAGCATCCGTATAAAGAACCATCCCATCAACACCAGAAGGAATCACTAAGACTGGTGCAGAAACTAGTCGTCGCTTAAGCTCCTGGAAGCTAGTTTCATAGGCCTCCGACCAGGTGAATTTGACCCCTTTCCGAGTCAGGCGAGTGAGTGGCATGGCGATACTCGAGAATCCCTCCACGAATCTCCGATAATACCCGGCCATACCAAGGGAACTATGGACCTCCTGAACTGATTTTGGTTGCTCCCAACTGGTAATCGCCTCAATCTTCTGGGGATCTACAGAAATACCTCTGTTGGACACTACATGTCCAAGAAAACCCATTAAGGATAACCAAAATGCACACTTGCTAAATTTGGCATACAACTTCTCCCGTCGCAATGTCTCCAATACTATCCGTAGATGTTGTTCATGCTCCTCCTCGGATCGAGAATAAATCAATATATCATCGATGAATACTATCACGAACTGATCTATATACCTCAGGAATACCCGGTTCATTAAGTCCATAAATGCAGCTGGGGCATTCGTGAGACCGAACGACATCACTAGAAACTCGTAATGCCCATAACGGGTGCAGAAAGCTATTTTCTAAACATCCTCATCTCTTATCCGAAGCTGATGATATCGTGAGCGCAGATCAATTTTAGAATACACGCATGTATCCTTAAGCTGATCGAACAAATCTTCTATCCTCGGCAGCGGATATTTGTTCTTAACTGTGATTGCATTCGGTTGTCGATAGTCAATACATAACCGCAACGATCCATCCTTCTTTTTGACAAAGAGTACCGGTGCTCCCCATGGTGAAACACTAGGTCAGATGAATCCATTATCCAGCAACTCCTGCAGTTGAACTTTAAGTTCATTCAGCTCTTTTGGCGCCATCCGATAAGGAGGTTTCGATATAGGCGCGATTCCTGGAATCACCTCTATCGCAAATTCAACTTGCCTAGGAGGTGGCAAGCCTGGCAGTTCATCTGGAAATACATATGGATACTCTCAGACTACTCGCACATCAGAGAGGGGTGGTAGTCCTTCGTTCTCAACTTTGACTAGAGATAATAAATAACCCTGACAACCCTGGGCCAATAGCTTCTGAGCCTGTAAAGTTGATATAATAGATAATTCATCATCTCTAGTACCAATAAATTCCCAAGCTGGTTGATATGGTGGTCGGAATATCACCACCCTTGCTCTACAATCCACTGTAGCATGATAAGCGGTCAACCAGTCCATACTGAGAATAATATCGAACTCTATCATTTCCAAAACCTGGAGGTCCACTGTAAGGATATGTCCGTCAAAATCTAATGGGCAACCTTTAATTTCTTGGTGGCTAGTCAGTACCTCTCCTGATGGCAAGGATACTGCTAACCCACAAGAACGAACCATTGGGATTCTTCCAACTCTACCCAGAAATACTCTAGATACGAATGAATGGGAACTACCGATATCAATCAAAGTATCAACGTATATAGAATAAACTGAAATCATACCCGTATGATCGATCCTCACCTCGGCGTGGCCTCATCTCGTGATGGCATAAACTCGTCGATCTCGATATTCGCATGCATCACCGACGAAGTAAGTAGTGTGCCTCCACTCGGCCGGATCGGCTCTGTGGTACCGAGGCCGATAGTGCCGGTGTGCATAAGATACCTCGAGTTGGTGGTAAGAACTGGCGTGGTGCGATACTCATGGGTAGTAGATCACGGAGATGCAGGATCTTGGATCGCTGTTACATCATCGTAGGGCACCTCGTGATCTGTACAATGTGGTGAAGGTATTGGCGCCTTTGTCCATATGTCCGAGTCCGGTGCCCTCTCTGCCGCCTTTGGGTAGACTTCTTCCCTTGTTGGAGCTATCGTGAAACTCCAAGTGTGCTTTCGTGTACAATCACGACTAGTATGACCGGTTGTTTGCAATAATAGCAAATCCTGCCCAAAGGACACTCGATACTCGTGGCTTTGATCCACATTTATAACATCCATTCTCGTCCCTTACGGGATACCCCGAGACCCTCAGAATACTCGATGCTAGACGCTTCCCTCGCGATCTAGCTGACCCTTCTGCAACACCTCACACAGTTCCTTTTTGCTCCCCTTTCTTCTGAGTCCCCTGAGTTGAACCCTGGTTCTGCTGCTTGCCCTTAGTCATCTGCTTCTCGATATCCTTCTCCCTGAAAATTTGCTGGGAAGTCATCTTGATGAAGAGGGCGCGGTCCAATGCCTCCCTGTATGAGGTAATGCTAGATCCTGACATCCGGCTCCGTATATAAGTAGCAAGACCCTGTGTGAACTGGTACATCCGATTTACATCCTGTGCTACCAGGTGAGAGAAAAACTCTGAAAGTCTAGTAAACTCTGCATTGTACTCCATGACGGAACGATCACCTTGCTTCAAGCTCAGAAATTCCTGACGACGTGCTGTAGAAAATGCCGAAGGAAAGTACTGTCTCCAGAAAGCGTCTCGAAAGATGGCCCAAGTAATCTCACGCTCCCCCAGTAGAGTCTTCTGCAATTTCCACCAAGTGACAACCTGATCTCTGAGATGATATGCAGCAAGACCCACCTTCTCCACATCTGTACAATTCATGTACTCAAAGGTGTCTTCCATATTTTCCAGCCAAGATCGGGCAATCCATGGGTCGGACTCCCCTCAGAACAAGGTAAACTTTTCCTTGGCCGAACGTGCTAACACGAGTATCCGTGCCTTATCATTGAGCCAACTGGACTTTGTAAGCTCTACATAGTCAGTGGTACATCTGGATTCTGAGGCTCCGAATCACCAATAGGGGAAAGCTGAGGTTGTTCCCGAATAATGGGCTAAGTAGTAGCAGCCTCCTATCCCTCAACTCCGACGGATCGCCTTGATGGACGACCTCTACTACGAGTCTGCATAGGTGTCATAATCTTTGACGATATACACCTGTTGAACAAATTTAGATAAGTAACTATCTAAAATATGAGTTATCAGAAATTCTTACTTCATGATGCCTGGAGCTTATGCCGCTGTCAATCCCATCTCACAAAAACCAAATACGAAAAAATATACCGACTCCCGAGAATCCAAGACTCAAAAACAAAATCATTGTGTGGCATCGCAGAACCTTCAGCTCTGATACCAATAAAGTTGTCACGCCCCGGGAGTATGTCGTGTCGAAAATCAAACGGACGGCATCTCCCCTGTACGTGACAACATTTCGGGTTAATACAAGGCCCATAGACCCACAACAACAACATAATATAACATAACAACCACAGCAGAAATAGAAACCACATACACACAACATACATACCAAAAATATACAGGTGTACACCACCTGACAAGTCTACAGTACTAAAATTGTACGTAAAGCATCGACACAAAACAAAGTCCACAACATAAGACGAAGTCCATACATAAACTAGAGTCCATGACATAGAACAAAATTCATAACATAAACACAAATCCTCGGGAGACTCAGAAAAGCGGAGATGGGATGGATCGCCGACGCAGCTCCAAGCCGTCACAAAGACTTCGACCTGCTACCTGGGCGATAGAAAAACTCAGGGTCCGTGGTGGTGAGAAAAACTCAGCAGGTAATAAGATAGAACATGTAAATATATGTATCAATATTACATGTCATTCAACAGTTTAATCTACTCGTACAATAGGTATACATCAGCATAACAAGTATACATGCATGCATACACTAAATAAATTGACATACCGAACAACAATTTTACTCTATCCTCATCCAACCTGGACATATATCCACAACACAAGGTATAACGAATAATACTAACTCACACTACATCATGATATGAGTCGGGGGTATCACAGTGAATAATCAACAGGTATACAAGTACCAACCTACTACCAAACAGAAAATGCAATAGCATGTATGAATATGTACAAACAAATGCAATAAGCATAGTACATACAAATGCATCATAAAAGTGAGTATAGATATAGACTGTATCTGTATGTATACTAATCACCATCATCCATGTATATATATATATACAAGCATGTATGTATGCAAAACACGTATGATATGGTAATGCGGCATGCATGGTCATGCTCACAAGACTACTGCTACCACGACCCCAGTGTGGCCTAGGTGGCATGACATGACAACTGTCCCAACTCACATCAACCACTGCTCTAGAGTGGCGGAGTGGGCAGTATGATCAAGTAGCATATGAGCGTAAAGAGCTCACTACGCAATGGGAGTCTCTGCTGCTGGTCACTCCGACTGACACTACTAATGAGTGGTCGAGTGTCACGCACCCAGGACAACTGCACGCACCCCAACTACCATCGTCTATAATGGTAGAGTGCGGCACAACAAATGCTCTGCCCTCACACCAGTTACTCCTCTGGGAGTAACCTGGGAGGCAGGATGACTGACGACTCTCTCAACCCCAAGGGAGATGATGTCGTCAGTATGCATGCAATGTCATGAAGGTACTGTCTCACATACAGACATCTACCACAGACTCTCTGTTCAACAGAGAGTCACATCCCTTTGATCAGTACACTCTCTATTATATAGAGAGTCATACTCAACTGATCATGGCAAGCTAGGACCACCGGTCCATAGCGACACACTATTTACGACTCACTTGACAATTTACACAACACGTGGTTGGTAAATAAGTGTACAACATAAGAGTATTGGTATAACTCCTACATTTAGGGCATTACCTACCCACGGATGACCTTTTTGCCAATTTATAAATTTGGTCATCACCCGTACTCTAACATCCACACCCTACTTATTAAACATCTAGGCCTATTTACATCACATCTATAACCCTAAATCATAATAAAGGGAATGTGATATCAACCTTTGAGTAAATATAGCCAACGACAAGTTCAAGCATAAGATAATAAGAGCAGGGTCAAGGTAACATGATCATATAAGATGATCAAGCATCTAAATCTGTATGCAGTAAAACTACCTGATCAGGGTAGGAATTACCTTTCTGCTGTCAATGCTCATAGTAATAGAGTCCTCACGTCCGCAGACCTGTCTCATATCCACGTCCTGCAAATTTCAAACATTATGGTCAATTACCATCAAATCCAAGCACACGACAATATATATAAATTCTCTATTCTATCGTTTCTACCTTCGCATCCCTTTATCGAATACGAATTAGAAACCCCCCCCCCCCACTTGTACATTTAACACCATAATTAACCGAGTTCACAAATCTACTCGCAACATAAATAGGGCTTCACCCCAGCGCACTCTACTACCATTTATTCATACAGATATAAAAACCTAACAACCCTACATGAATACACCTCAACTCACAGTCGATCACAGCCCATGAACAGCTACATTGACACTCATAGACCCGTTTACGGCTCACTCACAGTCGACCAAAACAACACCTCACAACTCCCTTTTTAGACCAAGATCAACCTTATTCACAACCAACAATTATAGCTCTAATATAAGAAATTAACAGATGAAGGTGAGAGCATAGATCAGCTTACCAATCCTAGAATTGTCACCGGTGGCAATCTTCTCCAACTCTTCCCTATTCAACCGCTCGAGACCACTGCCTAAAACCAAATCAACACTTCGGCAATCAAACTAACCCTAACAGCGACAACGTCCAATAGACAACACCATAAGCAAGGAGGAAATCAACCTTACCGATATTAGATCTCCATCGACGGCCCTTCCTCATCTCTTGTTCACGACGAACTCAAATCCCCAATCACTGCCCAAACCAGATCGAGCTTAGTTAAGGGAAAAAAAACATATCTTGGAATTGATTTCTTCCAAGGTAGTAAGAAACTCAGCCCTTACCTAGCACTCACAGCGATCGCCGGCGCAGCCTCCACTTCGATCGGGAAGAACGACTTCCAGTTTGGGACCGCCGCTGACTCGTATTCACCGGCCTTTGTTTGCCCACTCCTGCCGATCACCTGCGAAGGTCGTTGAGACTTTGGATGCTCTCTGCCATGAGGTAGGCTTCACGAGTAAGAAAGAGGGAAATCGGTGGTCCTGGATTTCGGAAGAGCAGAGGAGATGAAGGATCGCTCGGTGAAGAGGCTAGAGGTGTCGCGCGCGTGAGGAAGAAGAGGAAGAGAGGGCTTGTGAAGGGGCAGCGTCGGGCGGCAGAGTCAGCGACGAATAATCTCACTGCGTGCGCGAAACGCTCGGACGAGTAGAAATCGTCAGCGAGAAATGGAAAGGGAAAAGCGGCGGCATTTATTGGTTTAGCGGCTCGGGTTGAGTTTGCTTAACGGGTTGGATCCAATAAGCCATTAACCTTAGATTCACTTAAATCTAGGTTAATTAAACTATTAAAATTTCTTAAGCTAGGTTAGATGTAATTAACTCCTAACCATAAATAATTTTTTTTTCATGGTATTTTACATCCAAGACTCCGCTTGGACTTTACGCCGCCAACCATTGGACTTATGCTACCAAGACTCCCGCTTGGACTTTACGCCACCAATATCAAACCCCATGGACTTCTCAAATGCCAAGACTCAAGCTTGGACTTTCCCTTGCCAACCCATGTTAGACTTTCCATGCCAAGACCCATGCTTGGACTTTACCTTGCCAAGACCCATGTTTGGACTTTACATGTCAAATACTCAAGACTTGGACTTTCCCAAATGCCAAGTGTCTCACTTGGACTTTCCATTGTCAAGTACCCAAGACTTGGACTTTCCCATGATAATCACATTGTTATATGTTTTTGTCGAACGTCAAAACATCTCTCGAGTCAAGCTCGAGTCCTGGTCAATCGTGACCTGGGCCGATTGCACCAACATATATGGTGTTGTTCAAATAGACAATAATTGCATAATTATTGCCTACATATCCTACAAGTTCCTCTTTTATTTAGGGATAGAAAATAACCACAAACAGAACATGGAATATGATCTGCTCCGGATTTTAAATCCCAAATATGAGAATAAGTAGATGTAGCTAAGGTTTGTCTAAACATATAGTTCATGTGTTCATGGATGTCTAGATTGTCAAATGGTCCTATGCCCTCAAAGTCAAAATTATTGGTTCCAAAGGTGTCATTAGGAGAAAGCCCAATTTGGTTTTTCTCAAGGAAAGAATTTACAAGGGAATAATCAGTTGTTTTGGGAATCTCTTCTAAGTATGGTACCGTGATTACAGAATATATCAAGGAGGTATCGGAAACATCTGTTTGAATTTTAACTAAGTCTTCATTTGTACATGCAACCAAAGTTGCTTCTCTTGTAAACAAGTTCTTTTTGTTAGGGAAGGATTATGAAAGATGTCCTTGTTGATTACAGACGTAACATATTATAAGGTTTGAATACGTCTTCTTGGGGTTAAACTTATGAACATGTTTTTCTTTGTTTAAGTAAGGTTTTCTGGCCTTACTTCTTCTTAGTTAATAGGTATGCTTAGGTCGCCTCTTCGGTTTTGGGTGTTAGTGCAATTGGCCCAGGTCATGATTGACCAAACTCGAGTTGGACTCGAGTAGTGTTTTGATATTTGACAATATTTTGGGAAGATTATTGGTGCATTCGACCCAGATCATGATTGACCGGACTCGAGTTTGACTCGAGGGGTATTTTGATGTTTAACGATGGTTTGACTATTGTTTGACTATATGGTTGACATGGGATTGACCATATGATGGAGAAGTCCAAGTCTTGTGTACTTTGCATGGAAAGTCTAAGTCTTGAGTACTTGACAAAGAAAGTCTAAGCATGAGTCTTGGCAAGGAAAGTTCAAGCTTAAGTCTTGGCATTTGGAAAGTCCAAGAGTGTAATCTTGGTGGTGAAAGTCCAAGTCATGGGTACTTGGTATTTGGGAAGTCCAAGGGATGATATTGGCGGCGTAAAGTCCAAGGGTGGAGTCTTGGCAACATAAATCCAATGGTTGACAGCGTAAAGTCCAAGCAGGAGTCTTGGCAGCGTAAGCCCAATGTGCCTTGGCGGTGTAGACCACATTAGCATGACAATAGCTTATGGAAGCACCTGAAGGCTAGCATATAGATGAACAAGTCATGGATGACTTGGAGGGATCTAATAGTCGTAAGGCTGACGAAGGTGGCTAGAAGGCTTAGGACTAGGCAAAGGGTGGTCTATCAAGTATGAGGGCGTCATACTTGGTGTTAAAATCTCATGGATGAGGTTATCAGTCGACTTATATTATGGGCAGTCGACTGATGTGAGTCGATTGGTGTTCGACTGCAGAAAATGGCATAGCAGTCGACTGCCAGCATTGGACAATCGACTGATGGCTTGAGCAATCAACTGATATGGTGATCAGTCGACTGCTGATCGAGTTTTCGGAGACAGAAAGTTTCTGAGTCGACTGTTAGGGTTTGACAGTGGAGTGATGGCTCAATCAGTCGACTAATGGGCATGATCAGTCGACTGATACCTTATCCATTGAAACTTATCCAATGTGGCTCAGGTCGTTATGAGACAATGGCTATAGGAGCAGTCGACTGATGGTCTCGATTAGTCGACTGCTAGGTAGAATCCATCCCGAGTTGCAGGTTTAAAAGGAGCACGAAGGGAGAAATTTGACAACGATTTCTTGAGCATCTTTGAGGCGATTTGCTAGTGCAAATTAGGGTCTTCAAGCACGGTTCAAGCAACCAACAAGCAAGCATTCCTAAGCAATAGTTGTAAAGTTTTCTTTACGTTATTTTGTATATTCATCTTGTATTTGCTTGTTTTACCTTGTATCACTTAGTGTAATCACTTGTACGAGGTTTCTCTGCCTTCGATTTGTTGTCGAGAAGGAGTTTTTGATTAGTGGTGTTGTTTGCATCGCTAGAGCTCGTTTGAGCTCAATTCGTGGAATGGGAACCTTGAGGTTCCGAACCACGTTACATCTTGATGTATTTGTGTTTGTATTTATTTTTGTTTTTGCTATTATATATATTCCGCTACGTATAACAAGTTTTGTAGAGACGAACACCAACGAATTCTATCAACGTACGCAATCACTATTCACCCCTCCCCCTCTCTAGCAAGCGCATGGTCCTAACAAGTGGTATCAGAGCGAGACCGCTCTTCAAGGATTAACAACCAAGAGAGCGCCGCTAGAGGGAAGAAGATGGACCTTCAAGAAAGATTGGGTGATGACATCAACATTCCACCGTCCTTCAACCGTGAAAATTTCACGTATTGGAAAGGTAGAATGATGCACTTTCTTATGTGTGATTTTGACAATTGGATTAGTGTCGTAGCAAGTTTCGACACTCCAAAGGATAAAGAAGGAAGAAAACTCAAGAAGAAGAATTGAAGCCAAGAACAACTCTGATACTTCAATATAAACAATAAGGTAATGGGTATTTTGCTTAATGTAATTCCTATTAACATTTTGATCAAGCTAGGGGATTGTAAAGATGCTAAGGAGCTATGGAGCAAATTGATGAAATATCATGAAGACCCATCATTGGCTCAATTGGAAAGAGAGCCCGAAGAAGAGGAAGAAAACTCATCCTCACAAGAAAGTGAGGATTCAGAGGTCGAGGAGTGTTCGACATCCGAGGAGGAAAAAGAGGTGGAAGAATTGGAGATTGAAAGGTCATCAACGTCCAAGAAAGAGGTAGAATTGGAAGAAACCTTAACCTCTAGAATTGAGGGGGAGGAGAGACCATCTACTCTGAAATAAGAGCAAAATCAAGAAATACCATCAACTTCCGGAAGAGATGAAGAAGCCCAAACATCCACCGATGACCTAGGTAACTCAAGCATTTCGATAAATACTAAAAAACATATAATATGCTTTGAGTGTAGGAAAGTTGGACACTACAAGAGCAAGTGTCCTAAGAAGGTTAAGAAGGCTCCACCAGTGCTAAAGGTCAAGGATACCGGCATCCCCGCTAAGAAGAGCAAGAAGCATGTCATTGCTTCAAATGTCAACAATCGGGACACTATAGGAGTCAATGCCCAAAGGGGGGAAGAAGACTCATGAAGGAAGAGCTACATATATAGGGGGAGCTAAGGCAAACCCTAAGGTAACTTTTAAGTATGCTTCTTCTTCAATTAGTTATCAAAAGCATGCTAAAAGTAATCTTGCAATTATTCATGAAAGACATGCTAGAAATAATAAGTTTTATTGTTTAGGAGCTAAACATGTCTATTTTAGGAATAAAGAGAAATTTGGGACTAATGTCCCTAAAACAATTTTACTTAAGAAAAGTATTAGGAAGAGAGAGAACCATCTAGGCTTTAACTCCAAGAATTCTAGACATATGCCTAGAAAGAACAAATCAATTCAAAGAAACAATGGGCCCACAAAATTAGAGAAATTGGAGTTGGAGAACCAAGCCTTGAGGTCAAGGCTTGAGAAAATAGAAAAGACTCTTAAGATTATGCAAAAACAAATGCAAGGGTCAAATAGTCAAAGCCTAAGGTCTATGAGTCAAAGTCAAAGGCCTAGGAAACAAGAATCATCCAAGGACAAGCTTAAGCCCAAAAAGGTCTATCACAATGTTCCATTCGATTATGGAACTCAATCTAGGTCTAGAAAAATCAAGGTCAATAGGGAAGTCATCCCTAAGGTTGACCAAGGTAGGTACTTAGTGGCTAAGGTTTTAAGGAAACCTAGGAAAGCCATTAAAAAGGTTACAAAGGGAGTTACCCCTAGAGTTAACCTAGGTAAGATCCAAATGACCAAAGCTTCTAAGTCTAGGAGGGTATCTAGGGAAGTTATCCCTAAGGAATACCTAGTAAATCCAAAGAGAGCGTGATCGATTCACGCTAAATGGATTAGGGTGTGTCAACTTTAAATGAATAGGTAGTTAACATAACCATGATAAAGGTGGCACTTTAGGTCATTTTCAAGGTAATGTGATTCTTTAGAAATGTGGTTTGATCATAATCCTAAAGGATTTTAGGATGTGCCTATATTTTGAGAATTATGAAAATTTTGATCAAATTGGCACAATTAGGTCTTAGAGTTATAGTGTGTCATTTTTTATTTTTGACACACTTGGGGGATAAGTAATAATATGGCAAAATGGACTAAATAATAAAAAATGACAATTAATATTAAAACTTAGGTATTATTATACCTTTACATTTTATTTGTCATGATTGATTTGTCATATGTCATGTCATTACATCATATCTATTTTTATCATATAAAATGTCATGATCAATATTTAGTTTTAATGTCATGAATGCTTAGGTTATATCATATGTTATGACATCATGATCATTGGTTATGATTATTTATGTCATCATTTATATCATGGTCATTCATGCATTTAAAGTAATTAAAATTGATTTAAGGACTATAACATGACTTGAAGTTTCATGTATAAGGGAATCAAGTAGTGTTGCCTTAGAAAATCATGAGACCTTAGATTAAGATGAACAAAACTCACATCTCACATCACATTGACATGTGTGTGTATTGATACACCCTAGACACATGTGAGATGCTAGGAAATTAGTTAAGTTCAAGGTGCATAGTTCTTGCATCTAGATGAACTCAAACTCACTTATACCATGGATGAATTATGAGGAAAGCTTATGTGCAAGTCATGTGCATCAAGCCCATAGGGCATGGTTCAATATAAGATTTTAAAACTATTTCAAAATCATTTTAAAAAACCTTGATGTAGTCTATCTTTTGATAGAAGTCACCATTAATGATGTTGATACAAAGTGAGCTCAAAAAAATGAAGTTTTTCTCATTTTTGAATTTTGTATCAATTTCACTATTTTGTGGGTAAATTATTTTTCACCCATAATGTGTGCTATAAGTACTATACATATGAATTTTCATGATTTTTCGATTTATGTATAATTACTTATGATTTTCGAAAATTCAAATTCTGAAACTCAAATTTTGCATTTGCAGATATCAATCAACGCTTAAGCAAGCGATCGGTGATAGATAGAGGCGATCGGTGATTCTTGTCAGTCATTGTCAATGCTAATTTTGGGTAAACAAGGATGTTTAGCCCATATTTCAGCCATGTTAGGTTACCCTAACTACTCCTAACCCTAGGATATGCTTTGGAAAGCATTGGAAATGGTGAAAATCCATTGGATATGGATTAGGAGAGTTGTTTGGGTGTTGTATCAATTGTAAGGTGTGTAAAAGTTCGAGTTTGAACTTTTAACCTTAATTTTGATGGTTTAGTGTTCCTGTAGGCTTAGAGACTCTCCAAGGACATTGTTGGTGTAATGGTCAAGGGAGAACAAGACTTTAGGGGGAGGTATCCATCATGGGATGATGGATGTGTTTCTTCCTCATGAGGGGGAGAATTTGGGAGAAGTGAGGATTGCCTCTCTTGAGTGATATGTGACTTATCACTAGGAAGAGTGAAGACATCCTAGGTATTTTTGGACCAAGGGGGAGACTGCAAGATCTCATTGGGATATGAGATATTAACCTCCTTAGGGAGAACCTTTTTGATATATGTCAAAAAGGGGGAGAATTTATGGGAGAATTTGGGATTGCCAATTTGGGACAATTGGTAAGGAGGTTTGAGTTAGGTGGCCTAACTCAAATGTGTTTGGTTTTTGTCAAACATCAAAAAGGGAGAGATTATTGGTGCAATCGGTCCAGGTCATGATTGACCAAACTCGAGTTGGACTCGAGTAGTGTTTTGATGTTTGACAATGTTTTGGGGAGATTGTTGGTGCAATCGACCCGGGTCATGATTGATCAGACTCGAGTTTGACTCGAGGGGTATTTTGATGTTTGACGATGGTTTGACCATTGTTTGACTATATGGTTGACATGGGATTGACCATATGATGGAGAAGTCCAAGTCTTGTGTACTTGGCATGGAAAGTCCAAGTATTTAGTACTTGGCATAGAAAGTCCAAGCATGGGTCTTGGTAAGGGAAAGTCCAAACTTAAGTCTTGACATTTGGAAAGTCCAAGGGTGTAGTCTTGGCCACGTAAGTCTAAGGGTGTAGTCTTGACAGTGAAAGTCCAAGTCATGGATACTTGGCATTTGGAAAGTCCAAGGGGTGATATTGGCGACATAAAGTCCAAGAGTGGAGTCTTGGCAGCATAAGTCCAATGGTTGGCAGCATAAAGTCCAAGGGTAGAGTCTTAGCAGTATAAGTCCAATGATTGGCAGCGTAAAGTCCAAGCGGGAGTCTTGGCAGCGTAAGTCTAATGTGTCTTGGCGGTGTAGACCACATTAGCATGACAATAACTGATGGAAGCACATGAAGGCTGAAGGTTGGCATATAGATGAACAAGTCATGGATGACTTAGAGGGATCTGATAGGCGTGAGGCTGACGGAGGTGGCTAGAAGGCTTAGGTCTAGGCTAAAGGTGGTCTAGCAAGTATGAGGGCATCATACTTGGTGTTAAAACCTCTTGGATGAGGTTATCAGTCGACTGATATTATGGGCAGTCGACTGATGTGAGTCGATTGGTTTTCGACTGCAGGAAATAGCCTAGCGATCATTTGCCCGGCGTAGACGATCGATTGATGGCACGGCGATCGTGATATGGTGATCAGTCGACTACTGATCGAGTTTTCAGGGACAAAAAGTTTCTGAGTCGACTATTAGGGTTTGACAGTCGAGTGATGGTTCGATCAGTTGATTGATGGGCATGATCAGTCGATTGATGCCTTATTTGTTGGAACTTATCCAACGTGGCTCGGATCGTTGTGAGACAACGGCTACAGGAGCAGTCGACTGATGGTCTCGATCAGTCAACTACTAGGCGGAATCCAGCCCGAGTTGCAGGTTTAAAAGGAGCACGAAGGGAGAGATTTGGCAGTGATTTCTTGAGCATCTTTGAGGTGATTTGCTGGTGCAAATCAGGGTCTTCAAGCACGGTTCAAGCAATCAACAAGCAAACATTCCTAAGCAATAATTGTAACGTTTTCTTTACATTGTTTTGTATATTCATCTTGTATTTGTTTGTTTTACCTTGTATTACTTAGTGTAATCACTTGTACGAGGTTTCTCCACCTCTGACTTATTGTCGAGATGGAGTATTTGATTAGTGGTGTTGTTTGCATCACTAGAGCCCGTTTGAGCTCAATCCGTGGAGTAGAAACCTTGAGGTTCCGAACCACGTTACATCTTAGTGTATTTGTGTTTGTCTTTATTTATTTTTTTTGCTATTATATATATTCCGTTACGCATAACAAGTTTTGTAAAGACGAACACGAATGAATTCCATCGACGTATGCAATCGCTATTCACCCTCCCCCCCCTAGCGGGCGCATAAGTCCTAACATTGGGCTTATACTTTCTCTTTGTGGGTTTACTCCATATTGTTAGGGTGTGTATATTTGTTTACATAAACCATATTGTTAGTTTTTGAGTTGTTTCTGTATTTGTATGTATGTGCATTTTTCTTTAAGCTTGTTTATTATGTGTTATATCCTTACTCGTATATTGTTGTATTCATCCGGAACCTGCATATCTATCCAGGATTTATATATTTATTTTCCTAATTCTCCTGATAACTTACTAAAAAGTTTTTCTCCTACGTCTGTATTATAGTAATTTTGAAGATGGAGGCTAAATGTAGGAAATCATTACAGAATTTTTTTTATCATTGGCCAGTCAAATAATTGTATTTGTTCTAAGCCTCTCATTGCTTCTTTATGTCTTATATCCATGCCAGTATTAGCATCCCTAGCTGTTAGTATCCTATGTATAGCATAAAAAAAATTAGTATGTTATTTTCCCTATTTGCTAGCTTTGCTACTTCTTCAGAGAATTTCTTTTTGTATTCTTCCCAAGAGGATCAGGTTATTTCTCATAGGTAGTTTTCTCATATTTAGATCATGACTTCTCCATATTCTACATCTAATTCATGTTTTGTGAGGTAATCTCGCTGAACCGAGACCATCCACTATTCTAGGTTGGTGTCATATAATTGGGGGTCGCATTCTGTGATGTTAAGTAGTACCGCTCCTGTTCTAAAAAAATATTATTTCTGTAGGCCTTATTCTTCCTAAGGTTCTTAGAAAAGGGTTGTTATTTGTGTAAAGCGGGGTTGCCCTTCTAGGCGGGTGACCTTGTCCGTAATCTAATATTCCCATGACACTTTCTGGGTAAGTTTGGGGTCTTGATGTAGCTATGGATTCTGTGTTCATGAAGTTTGTATATTTAGTGTCTTTGTGGATTTCTTTTGTTGAGACCAACATATTTCCATCTTCATCTAAGTGCAATTCTTCATGGGTTTTTAGGTTTCCTTGAAGTTTTTTCTGTTTCTCCATTCTTTTAAGTTCTTGTGATGTTATGTTGTTTTCTCTTTGGGTATATATACATATTCGCCTATATCATCAAATACTCCTCTTATTTTAGAATCTCTGTTCATTAGATTCTTCTTTGTTATTATTTTCTTGGTCATTTCTAGATGTTTTTATCCCAATATTTGAAGCATTTTTGAGTAGTCTATTTCTCTATTCATGAGGTTGGTTTCTTGTAAATCTTCTTTATCTTCTGTATTTGTCAAATATCCTGAAAATCTTACACTTAATTCTCCTCGTCGATTTGTATACATGATAAATTGCATAGGCTATGTTATTTGTATTTCCTCTTCTATTTTTATGGTTCACTCTAGACTAGCTAATTCTTCTGAATTTATTCTCTTGGTTTGAGGAAATTTATTCCTTTAGAACTAAGGGTTTCAATCATGCCATTGATATGGATTTTAAAGTCATTGCTTATGTAATTCATAGTTTTCCTAGGAATATTATGTCCAACTGGATATTTTTTTCCTTGAAAGTTTCCATATCCTTTGCCTTGTACTATTATTTTTAAATGTTTGACAAAATCTCTTATAGTCATAATGAAATTAGGCCATATATATATTATCCCGCTATTATTGTTCATGTCAACTTCCATGAGTCCTATGATTGCTTTTTCTTTATCTGAAAATTTGGAGTCATATAGGACTAGTAGTACGTTTGTTCCTACTTTCATCCTTGTAAGTCCTCTAATTCCAAAAACTATCAGTCCTAAGTGTACATAATTATGTTGTTTGGCCATAAGTTGTCTTTCAACTTCTTCGATCATAAGAGTGAGTCTTTCCTCACCTTCATCAGGTAGGTGAAGAGCTTCTACTCTGTGATGTTTGTATATAGAATTCGAGAAAGATAATATGTTTTGTCCATATAGTCTCATAGGATTTAAAATATTTAGTTGTTCATTTGAGAATGTTTCTACTGTTCTATCTATATCTATTACTTCTTCGATTCTACGTTGGTTTATACTATGGTGTTGTAGGTTGTCTAGTCATATCATACTTGAGGGAGATTGTGAGATGGATCTTCTTCCTCCAACTGTCCTGGATGTCCCAGAAAATAAGTCAGGGGTTGTTCTATTCATTTCTTTTCGTGATATGTTATAAATGAATATGATGAAGGCCTCCGTTTAACAATTTCTCCTGTTGATAATTTTCCAAGGTTCTTACTAAATAACTCAATAGACTGGTTCCAATTTTTTACGTTGCTAACGTCAATTATGTTTCTTTCTATATGAAGAATTTTTGTTTCTAGAACTATAATCCTATGATGTAAGGATATTAACAGTGCTATTATGGTAGTATTTTATTGTATTTAAATTTGATCTACTTTTTCTGAAAGTTTTACTTTTATATAATCATCTTCTTTGGTTTTGGTATATATCTGTGAGTAGTTTAAAACTTCTTCGTAATATTTGTTTTCAAAATGCAATTTGTTCAGTTAAGTAAAAGCTTACTAATTATTCTTGTAACTCTCTAAATTGACATTCTATGATTTTTAAGAAATCTTCAACTTTAGCTAGAATGTCTTTGTTTTGGATTTCGAAATTCCTTGGGTGATTCTCGTTTATTATTCTGGTCAAATTTAAAATATCGCTTCTTTTAGGTAAATTTATGAAATTAACTTGGCTTACTCTTCTATTTAGGCTTTCTTGCAAATTATATAGATATTTGATATTTTGTTTGATCTCGTTAAACTGACTTTATTGTTTATTTATTGCTTTTGCCTATATTGTGATGCAGTCTCGAAGGTTATTTTTGGTTGATAAACTACTTCCTATTACTATATCTGAGTGTACTTTATAAGATATGTGTTTTGATAAGCGATAACAGTTATGACTCCTTAAGTCTTGCGTTTGTATTTTTCGGATAGGTGATAATATGGCTATGCCAAAATATTCAAGTTTATCGATCATTCACCCCTAAGGTTGATACTCTATATAAATCATTTGTGAATATTTCTATTATTCATCGTCCAATTTCTTAAAATTTAAGAATTAAACTATAATACATATTCGATCAGACGAGGAATAATAAAAATATTCACCAATAAATTATATAAAAATATTCACCAATAATATATATATATATATATATATATATATAGGAGATCAACTGGACGCCTGTCCATGCACATTGACGTGCGCACGTGAAGGCAGATGCCCACGTAGCACGCATGATCAATACATGACACGTGGAGACCTGCCCTCACGCGCACACACCGGCACACATGGGGTAGGCAGCCAGCTGATGTTATATATATATATATATACATATATATATATATATATATATATATATATATATATATATATGTGGCGACAAATGTCATTCTGTAAGTGCAAGACAACCCGCCAATAAATACATAGATCAGTGGAGCAACCAGAAAGAACATCCTAAATACTCGAGCTTTTTTACCAAAAATTTACACCGGAATATCATGTTCCACAAATCAGACTCACAAGAGCAGATCTGAAAGGGGCAATACTCATTACCAATCATTCCGTTGCGCTTGACCAGCAGAACCCATTAAAACACTTCACTTCAAGTTTCGGCAAAATGTAGTTTTCTGCTTGGGATTTGCAAAACACACATAGATGAGTGGAGCTACAAGAAATGACAACCCCTAAATACTAATATGTCCCTGTTGCCCTAAATAACTGAGTTGTAATGATCATTTCTTAGCATGAACTTCCTTACTTAGCACGTAACAATCGGGCGGGCTGATGTTCGCATAGTAATTGTGTATCGTATCTACAATTTCAAATCCAAATTTCTTATAGAAGGCAATTGCATCTTCGTTATTTGTCTGCACATGCAAGTATATCTTTGAGATATTATTCTTCTTCTCTGACAGATCGAGCACATGTTTCAACAATTTTGTGCCTGTTTAGAAACAAAATAAGTTTAAGTAATGGTCAAACCCTCTACGCTAATCATAATCGAACTGATGGAATCATACATTAGGAGCATTCCTTTCACTATAAAAGGTAATATCTGACGGGACAAACATTCGACCTTCAGATGTATTACATCAGTCACTTGGATGCATGAAAACGCTGAAAAGAGGTAAATGCAAAAGTATATTTGTCGTATAACAGGCTTTAATGAATTTTATATTCAGACCTATAACGACCAGCAGGCTAATAAAGCTATTGCTAAGTTGTAGATATCGTGACAACAAACACCAAGGCAGCTGCAGTTGCTCCTTGGCCATGATGCAGTGCAAATGAACCAGTTTTACTGCTACATGAAACCTAGTTATATCTTTGTCTTGGTACAAAACAACTAAGCATACAAATAACTCAGAAAACTTCTTCAAATCAACAACATGGCCTATTATCTTGAAAACTTTAACATGAATAGCTTATGAACATTCTAGAAATTGTTAGAGAAAATTTCAGGCTCCAATTTTTATGTTCGAGTTTAAAACATGGCATGAGTTCGGACTAGTGTTGATACAGTATCAATCACTATGATAATGGTGATGCCTACCAAACGGTCAAGTACAAATTGTCTATCCTTTATTTATTTTTAATTGATTCCATAAGGTACAGATTCAATAAGTTATTGACTTATTTAAAGACCACTAATGGATTCTGGAATTAAATAAGTAGAATTGATTAGAAAATGTAATTATAGACTAAAGGGAAACCATATGAAGAGCTACTTAATATAATTAAAGAGATTTAAATGACCTTGAATACGACATATGATACGACCCTATATCAAAATCAATAGCAAAACAAGTTAATGTAGTCGATTCCAAATCATTAGTAAAAAACGGCTAGTTCCTATTGTACATCGACATAAAAGGCAGTCTAAGAACGAGCATCCACGTAATTATTTATCAATTGGTACTGGACCACTACACCAAACCCAAGTGATGCACAAAAAAAAAAAAGATATACAATTGATACTTACCAATCCCGAGTCCACGGTATGGTGCCAAAACACCCAGGGTCATAATGTAAACAGACACAACTCCTCCATTTTTCTCAAGCCGGCATGCAATTGAACCAACACAGATGTCGCTGAAATAAGCTACAGAAGAACAGAAATATAAGCACATCATGTGTCTGTGAATTGGTGAACAGAAAATAGGTTCGATCATAACTTTGCCTAATTTCATCTACAAAGCACAGAAAAGGGTTAGATACCAGGCAAAAAATCTGGCCATATGGCCTAATCAAATTGACTCCCCATATATTGGAACCCAACACCAAACCAGCTGGATTTTCACTGTTTCGAAGTCTAACAACCAAATTCTGGAATTGTAGTACCTCATAGAGATGATAATCAAATGTTTAGCAAGTGAAGGTTCACACAGGTTGCTAGATATTTGGTTGAATTAGACTACCGCCACATTTTAACAGATTTTGTGTTATGTTCTCATCGATTCTGGATATGTAGATATTTTGTTTTTTGCTTATATTGCATTCTTTTTATGTGTTAAATATGCAAAACCCTGATATTTTGGTTTGTATGACATGAAGAGCATGCTACAATGAGAGAAAATATTTCTAAAGAAATTTCATTCGAACCTATTATATGTCTAAGATCCAATATTAAAATCATTTCAAAGATTTGCATTACTTTGTCCATGTCAACGAGCAATTGAAAATACATCAATTTTTTTAGATTTAAGTCAAATATAATTTGGAGAAATTCTTTTTTACATTACTTACACTAGTTTAGACATGACCCACCAAAATGTGTCATGTTTGTATTATAAATTTTGATCTAGCTATTAAAGACATCATGTTCTGCTTATGACTAAATGTGTCAATGGTCAACAAGAGATGTCCTGTTTATGAATTAATCACAAATTAAATAATTCAAGACCCAAATATCTATTCTTTCTGATTGAGCATCCTTTGATATTAACTCAATCACTTGCTATCTGAGGCAACTCATTTCACCTTACAGGTAGTCATTTCTAAATACAGGTCACTGTAAATGATGTTTGAAAAGTTATTAGAATTTACCCAAACTTCTCCAAAAATGCACTTGTTGATACTATTTCTGAAAAAAAAAAGAACATCTAGCTAAATGTTCTATAAACATGTTGGAATTTCACAAATTTTAGGTGAATAGTTACAGTGATAGCATGATTTTTTCCTTCTCCCATATTTCCATTGGCTCTCAGTGACAAGTAAATAAGATCTTTCAAATCATGATTAGCATAATAAATTTCAATTTAGATGGCATATTGCGAGACAGTACATGCACATGCCAAAATACATTACCATAAAATAGAATAAATTTCAAGATAATCAAACTATAAAGAAGAAATGTCCCAATGCATGAGACAGGCAGAAAACTGCTTCCCCAACCAACCATTCAGAATGGTTGCATATATTTGATATTGTGCATTCGTATATTTGATATTGTGTGATCACCTTCGAAGCATCTTAGAATTTAATTGGGCTACCATTCTTTTTTTATTTCTAATTAATTATCAGCATTTATTCAGGATTCTCTTATGCATGAACTCCATCTTCCAAGACAACCTAAAGTTGCTAATAGTAAGTTTTCTCCTATCTCAGTAGTAAAGGACTATTAATATATTAAATCCTACTTCAACGAATTGCACTTTCCGTATCCTAGCTTGATGCGCAATGGTACAACATAAATTAACGGAAACCCTCCGTGCATCTGAGCCTATGCATCACTATTGCTCCAATCCACACTTTTAATTTACGCCATCATCTAAAATTCTTAATCTATAAACAACTCTCGCATGCTTTGCAATTTTGCAACAAGTTCCTAGACTCTTCTCTAACCAGTCTGATGTTAGCATAAAATAATAAAGAATAAAAAAAATAGAAGGTGACGGGATTTCCCTAATCCACTGCTACAAGTGGTGCGGGTTGATACAGAAATTTCTATTTATTATCGATAGAGGGGATCCCTCTCGTCGCTTCAATTTCATAGCATGCGATAGATTTGAGCAAAAGGAAAGAAATCGTATAGAGGAGTTGAAGAAAATGAAGGAGAAGAATGAAAGGACGAACCGAGCTTGGTGAAATCGGCAGAAGCAATGGCGTCGGCGTAGTATTTCTCGTTGTAGTGAACGGGGAAGAGGACGGTGTTGAGCTTCTTCAACTGCATCACATTCTTGTCGCGGACGCCGTCGAGTGATATCACTGCCGCCATTGCCCTCGCCGCCTTCCGATCGCAAGTAATTGCAATACGAGAGGAGTGAGGAGACGAAGGAAACCCTGTTATTGGCAATCCAAACCCGATGCACCCCTTTTATAGTTGCAGTGTCAGATCTGGGCCTCATCGCCCGCCTTTCTTTATATGGGTCAAGGCCCAAAGACAAGCATAATTTTCCAAATGTCTCTTAAAATATTAATGTTAAATTCTCTCTTAAATTGTATATTTTGTTTAATATTAATATTAATATTAAATAAAATTTGAGAAATATTTTAAAAATTATCCAAAAATTAAAGCAAAGTTGGACATTGAAAGACTAATTTGCAACTATTTAAATGGAATAATTATTAGTGTAAAAAGTAATTTATTCGTCTTCAACGTCTTCATCAATCGATTTTACAGTTAATACAAAAGAGATAAATCATAAAAAAATATATTATCCAACTCACATCAATTATTATCCTTTGATTTAGTATGAATTCCACTAGTATGGAAAATATAAAGGTAACTAAGAGCATCCTCAGGAGCTCCCACTAGTGACGTGAAATGGGAAGGACCGCTCCCTCCCATTGGAGGGAGCGGTTCCCAGCTCCCAAACGGGAGTGGCCGCTCCTTCTTCTTTTTTTATTTTTTTTTGTTTTTTTATGGAAAAAAATCTGATTAATGGAAAAAAAAATCATCAACGGTTGCGAATGTATTCATTGAACAACAATTGATTTTTTAGCCGTTGTTCAATGATTATTTTTTAATTTTTTTAAAAATAAATTTTTTCTATAAATACACCTTCATTCACTCATTCCATTTACAATTCTCCTACAAATTTTTTCTTCTTCATTCCTGTTCCTTCTTTTTTAAGATGGATGTAAATTTCAATTCTTTTTTTACAAATCTTTTGAATTCTTCAAATGTGGAAGAAACTTCTTCTCAAAATACTCGTATTCCTTCAAATATCCAATATCCTCAATTTTCATCCCACACTCAATATCCTCCAAATGTTTCATAATATCCTCCAAATTTTTAAAATCTTCAAAAAATTTCGATGAATCCGAGTAACATTGCCTCATCTCCGTTTTATATGTATTCACCTCAAAATTGGTCAGCAATGGGTAGTCAATTTAGGATGTTAACTCTACCGCATATATTTTCTCCTCTTCAACCACCGGCGATACCTTCGAATGAATCAAGAAGGGCTAGTGTTAATACAACTGTCAGTGACAAAGAGCCTATAACGTCATCATCAGTTCCAGCAACTCAATAGTCATCACATTCATCACAGATAAAGCTCGAATACAAGCCAGAGATAGATGATTCAAAGTGAGCAATTTAGTCTCCTGACGAAGACGTAGTCCTTGCGAAGTCATGGGTCACTATCAGCACTGATGCAGTCATCGGTAATGACCAGAAGAATCAAGCTTTTTGGAAACGTATCGCTGATTATTACAACAATCATCGGCCCGCTAGAATTGTCAAGAATTTGGAAGCGATTAAAATCACATTACTACAAGTTCGCGTCAATGGTAAATGAATTTTCTGCATATTATAATAATTTTTATTTTTATCGTCAAAGCGATTGGAGTGATGAAAATGTGTTGGAAAACACACTCAATATGTGGAAAGTCGATATGATAATAAGGACTTGAATATATGTATGGAGAGTTACTCGAAAGTATGAAAAATATGCTCCACAATCAGTTAGTCATCACTCCAACAAAAAGGCAAAAACATCCGAATCAGAAGGGTACACTTCTAGCTCAAATCTAAATTTGAATATCGATGTGGACGACTATGAAACCTGCATTCGTCCAATAGGGCAAAAGGCGACGAAGAGGAAAGGCAAATCCAAAGTCAGAGAAAGTGATAAAATAGAGCAAAACAATGATACAGATTGGCAACAAATCAAAGATTATCAAATGTAAAAAATGACTTTCCGAGAAGCTGAGATCATTCACAAGAATTATGAAATTCTTATGAAGGATACTAGTAAGATGACTCCAAAACAGCTTCGTATACATGAGAAAATAGTTGAAAAAATTAAACAAAGGTATAATCTCATGTAATTTTTTATTTTTTATTTTATGTATCACAATATTTATGTAATTTACTTTTAAATTATTATGCAGTATTTATGTAATTTATTTTTAAATTTTTAATGGTTAATAATTTTACGGAATTAATAAATAATTGTTAATAATTAGTCGGTATAAAAATAACCATTATAAAATAATGTTTATAATAAGTATATATATAGTAAAATATAGATAAATGGTGGGACCCATAAAGGAGTTGTTGGGAGGTTTTTTTATAGTGGAGAGATGAATGAGATTTTTTTTCTTGACGTGGGACATGATGGGATCCACAAAGGAGCTCTTCAATAAATTTCACCATTGGAGATGCTCTAAGACAAGACAAGTATTTTATTGTCACAATTTTATTTAAAATGCATCATATCATATGCAATAAAAAAATATAGAACCGTCATATTAATGATTCCCTCTGATTATCCGATGAAGGAGATAAATCAGGATCCCAAATAATAAGTGCAAAGAAAAAGATCAATCGATAATCTAAAATAATAAAATCGTTGAGAATTAATCTTTATTCATTTAAGAGTTATTCAGATCTAGATATCTAAATTTTTATCTTTTAGTATTTCATCAAATTGAAGATTTTTTATATTCTCAATGGATTTAGGGGCACACTGTTTGGTAGACTTAATTGTATATCAAATATATAAACTTCTGTACAGTACGAGTATGATGAAAGACATTGATCCTTTATTATCGGGTTTGATCTGCTGGGCAATGGATATTTGTTCGCCCATTTGCGAAATGAGTAATTGATCTTCTTTGATCGGCCAGCGCACGTAGAAAAATTTCAACCGCAATTAAATTTTAATCGAAATATAAATTCAATCAGATTACGAAGGAATTCCGATTGAATTGCAATTAAATTTCAAAGGAATCACAATATACGATCTCAACCGAGATCTAACCCAATCGCAGCCACCACCATTTACAATGATTCCAAGATGGACTAGTTTTACACCATATTCACAATAAAAGATAGACTCCTCTATTGGCTGTAGGTCATTTTTTTTTTTTTAAGATATATAGAAACGAAGCCATACGACAGATGCCGAGTCTTTTATTGCAAATCAACTATTCATACACCACAAACAACAGGGCGTAGGGAAAGTGACATATTATAAACCCATAACAAAGCAATGCAAACTGTGTTCGTAACATTTCCCAGCTCTAGCAAAGCAAGATGGCACCACAAACAAAGTTGTTGTTCAAGTATAAACCACTGCTTCTATGGATGCACAAGATAATCGAGAAGGGATCATTGGCTGGATAAAACCAGTCTACTTATTGTCATAATGCGTTTACTATAGCTTAAACCGACACACGTTTACCCAAGTACGATACCCTTATTCCTACGTTCTCAAAGATGCTGATTCCAAACATATGCAAAAACCAGGAGTAGACCATTTCTGTACACGATACCAACATTCGTTGGTAGTCGGGGAACGAAATTCACTGTGCTTTGGTGCATCCTTGAGGTGTTCTTGGAGCTACATTGATCCATGGAGACAAATTTTATTAAAAAATATAAATGCTAATCGAGCAGCATCAGTAAGAGATCAAAAAAATTACCTAAATTGAGAGCTTCAGAGCTTTTCATTAACCTAAGACGCTTGCACGAAGAAACAAACATTCTGCAAGGAAAAAAAAAAGGAACTCAGAATTTCTCTTGTTGTAATGACAAACTATGCAGCATCTTGAATGTGTGTAAAAGTCTTCTACAAGCCATGTCTTAACTTATTGATTGAATGCCCGTCTCTATTTTAGATGGTGATGTCCCTGTTGTTTTATAGACATGTAGTCCCTTGTATCATATCGCTCACTGGTTCTGTTTGTTTTCTCCATGATCATACACTTGGGTTATTATGTTAGCTAAATTTGTTGAGTGATCTGTTCTTTTCTTGAGTGAACTCTGACATGTACCTCTTTCTTAGATACCATATGTTTTGAATTATAACATACCCTGTCTATCCATACTTGTTAATAGTGATCTTGATCTCCTCATTGCTTATCGAGAAGGTTGTTTAATGGTGTTCTTTTGCATCTATTTGAGCAAGTTAATTCTAATTATCAGCTAGGTGCTAAAGTTGGGAATCTGCCCAACTAGCAGCCCCCTGCCACCCGTCCCAGGGCTATTGGCGAGAGGGAGGGTAAATCACGGGGGAGACTATGTCCTGAACACGGTGGCAAGGCAGTGGGGGGGGTCCTCTGAAACCAGGGGGATTTTAGACCCCTCTCCGGAATCGACCCCAGCCCATATGCTAAGCAGCCACACTGTCTTACCATCACGCCATCCCCGCTAATTATCAGCTAGGTGATTTGTCTTTGAAAGGTCCTTGCGTAGTCAGGTGGATTATATGTACAACAAGCTTGTGACTTGTGATATCTGAGTATATGCTTTGCTTGCTCCTACATCATCCTCCATAGCTTTCAATTGTTTCCGTTTATCTCCTTGATTTCTAGGCTGGTGAAACGACTACGAAACTAGAATCAACCACAAAAAGTATAGTTCGAAAAAGAAAGCATCAAGGGTAACAAATATTGTCCATAATTTTTTAGCTTGAAACAACTTTCCTAATTTACCATCAGACCAGACAGAGTCCTAGTTCCAGTCATGCATGCCAATTTCTTACATTTTTCCAACCAGACGAATCATCAAGGTGCTCTCTCCCAAAGCAAGACTGTCTCCCATTTTCACCAATCAACTATAGTTTCATGTGCAGTGATGCAATCCATCACACCCCCTTCGAATTTTTCTTCGTCAATGTAACAAGTTTTGATCTGCTAATTTGTGCTAAGCCATTGCGGTTTGCATAAAAAAAATGATTCCGTGCCCCCCTTTTGACATAATTATACTGGATGTACGTCATTAAATTTCCTATGATTCCTATTCTACAATAAATTAAAATGCCGATTACAACTTTCTTAACCACACATTAACATACATAAATGAATTTTTTTTCTCATCAAGAAAGAACTTAACTGACACTTATTTGAAAGGGAGAACCGAACAGTAGTCGGCAAGCAAGTTTGAACATGAAGTAATTTTTCACTTGTAGCGTTAGTTATGCATCAGTCTAAAGCAAGAATGACGATAAGAGGAGCAAAACAATCAAATTCAAACATGATAATTAGTAGGTATGCAGTGGCACTGATCCATGCATTGTCTAACCGAAGAACAAGCAGACCTACATTTATGTTTTTTATGTATATTTCAAAATTAATTGAGGAGGGCAAAAACTTACTTCCAGGGAACATCACCAACGAGCATCCAATCACCATCTTTGTCCTCGTACGTCGGCACAAACTCTGTCCCACTCACAGGATCAACTAGCCTCCTCTCATTGGGATAATTTCCTAAGGAAATTAGGAACAAAATTCCAGGAACCCTTACAATTTATCGAAAAGGAAGAGATCCCAAACAAAGCAATACGATGCAGGATGACAATGGTGAATATATATATATGTAAGTATTGATGCAGCCTAGAGATGGGCGAGAGAGAGGAATGGAAAAGCTTACGGGCAGTGAAGCAAGAGAACATCTCCTCGAGGGCAGTAAGCAACTGCTGGTATCCAGCGTAGGCCTCCAGGTCAACCTTACGAAGGTAGGGCGCCCCGTCGACGGCCACCTTCACGTAGGTGAAGCTCTTGAGCGCCTTTCGCCGGAAGGATCTCACCGGCGGCCATCCCACCACTTGAGCCCTTCCGAGTAAATAGAGAAAGGAAGAAGGAAGAAATTTTAGGTCGAGATTGGTATTTAAAAAAAAAACACACACACACACACACAAGCGAGGCCGAGACTGGTGTTACTCACTTAGCTTCGGGAGGTTTGTCGGCGGAGCCTTCGGAGGAATCGGAGGGTCGATGGTCATCGGACAGGCCTCGCTTCCTTTCGGGGTCAGATCTGGTGGCACCGGGCGGGGCGAGTGTGAGCTGCGTCTCTTCGTAGTCAAGGCCGGAGGCGTCCGACTCGGTGGAGCTGTGAGTCGTCTCCGTCGTGGACATGGTGAGGGCAATGTGGGAAGGAGGAGGAGTAGGAGGAGAAGAAGCAGCCGCGGGTGGAGGGATGGAGTGTGGCCCAGGGTTGTCGGTTGGAGTTGTCTCCTCTTGACCGGGCCGGGCCATGTGAAGCGTGATGACTGCCCACTAAAGCAAAAAAAAAAAAAAAAAGGAGGATTCCTCGCCGTTACATATATTTCGATAAGCAAAAAAATAAAAAAAATAGTAACGAGATAATACTACTTTATTGGTAGCTGGTTTTCTGGAATTTGTTTCCTTCAGATTTCAGTATTATCAACTTACTCCCTCGAGTTTCTAACTTTCTAACTTATCCTCAAAGCAACCAAAATACAAACTTAAAAGGGTAAAAGTAAAAAAAAAAACTCTCTTTTTTAATTATCAAAATAGTACACCATTCTAATTTAATATATATATATATATTATTTTTTTTATTCATATAGCAGTTACAGTAACTATTATAATATAAATATTTTAACTTTAATCGATACTAATAATATTATATTATATCAGATAGATTCATAATTACAAATGCACATTTTACATTTTGTTTTCAGTCAATATTATATTGAAATCTCTACCAATCATAACTGTTACAATATAATTATCTGGTTTTTTTTTATTTTTAATTGATACTGATGGATATTGTATTATAATATTCATAAAATTATACCGATTACACAATTATAGCGCTGTAATCGAATTTAAAAATATTTTCAAATTATGTTTTGATGACAAATGAAAATAGTACAATACAAATAATCCAAGCGATTCAAATTCAAAAAATTTCAGCATCCTAATTTTAACCTTTAAGTTATGTTAACTAAAAGGAATTAAAACAGAATAAGAATAAGAAAAAAAGAATTGTTTATATTTTTTCCTTATCAAAAATGTCTAAATCTATATTCGCCCCGACACTTCTCACCTTCTCGATGATAATGAAGAAAGCTAAATCATGGAGAGAGAGGGGTTATCAAAAACGATAAATTAAAGAACTTTTGAGTCTTGATGAAAATTTTAAATTCCACGTCGAAAATTGATTTCTATCCATTCTAATAATATTTGTACCGTTCTAACCAACAAACTTAAATTTACAAGAGAAATGGAGAATCTATTTAGGTATGGTCCAACTAATAGTCAATTTTCGAGTTTCTCTCTCTTTTTTAAACTTTTTTAACTCAATCATCTAAATCTTTAATATTTGTATAAAAAAATTAAAATCGTCAATCTAATGATATTTTCATCTCGGCCTCATAAATCATGCATGACCATTAATTTTGATGTGATGATAAATATAATAGAGAACATAGTGCGATGCAAATATTAAATAATCTACTAACGCAGAGATTCAACTATGCTTCTTATATAAATTTTATATTGCACTTAGGTGACTTAAATCTTTAATCTTATTATTCTTGAGATAGCGACCGAATTTATCAATCATTAGAATAAATTCAAATAGTATAGGACTACTAAGTATAAATAATCTATGGGCACATATGAGATCAGTACATGACCCAATAACGTAGATAGTTCACACTATTTTAAAATTTAAAATTTGAAAAAGAAAATTAAAGAATAATTTTTGAAAAAAAAAATTGAATTCTTACTGTATAGAAAATTATTATATTATTCTACTATCGTTCAAAAAAGATTGAAATCTATCAATCTAGTGGTCTTCATCGATCTATCCCACAATCATGTGAATTTATTTGACTTGATAATCAAAATATATAGAAGTCATTTGAATCCAAAAAAAAATTTTAGATCTATTTCGAAATCGATCTTTATATTATCCATAAACTCCATTTATCTTAGTCATCATATTATCTTTGTGGGAACATATTATTCTACTGTGTCCCTAAAGATGAGATATTTTTAATAACAAAGATAAAAATAAATTGGAACTCGAACATCATTTTCCTCACTTTAATTAAAATGATTACTGCAATAAATACAATTTGAAGATATTTTAATCATATCCTTAAAATATTTATGATGCGGGTATGGGAAAAAATCTGGTCGCTCCGTTTTCAATGCAGTGGAGCACTGAGGGAGGTCCCAGAGGATTCTCCCCGGCCGTAATCAGTAAAGAATACGAGGATGAAGTAGATGAAATGCAAGAAACTGACGCCAGCAATCGAGATTCAGACACAAGATGTAACGTGGTTCGGAATAAGGATTCCTACTCCACGGAGGTGAGTTTTCTCACCAAATGCGGTGCCCAAGTACTTTCACTATGAAGGTCCTCCTTTACAGAAAGCAAATTTCCGCAGGTGGAGGAGAAAGACCTCTTACAATGATATTACAAGACGAGAAAAATACAAGAGATGTAGCAATGGCCGATCTCCGTCCTTCTTCTCCGGCGAGATGATTGTTTCCTTTTTTCCTTCTCCTCTTGCCTCTTCTTCTCTCTTGCTGCGTCGGAATGATTGCGGATCCCGCTTTTTCCTCTTTCCTCCCTCCCTTTTATCTTCCCTTTTCCTTCATCGTAACGTCGCAAGCTATCTCCCTCGTACACGTGGCCACCACCTTCACCTGGAGAATAATTCTGTTACAGATATGAGGAGTGAAGACTCCTTGGAATATTGCGTGGGGCCTCCCAAGTCGTTGCCTAACACTTCCTCCTCTACTTTTCGGGTAACTAGGTTAGACTATCTCCCTCAACCATCCACTTTGAGTGAAGCTAACTTAGGTCTATAGTCCACGGGCGCCCTAGCCCTAGGGTTCCTCATCAACCCGAACCAATTCCTCTTTTTCCCGTGCCAAACTTTCCTCGTATCGATCAGGTTAAGCCAACTCTTTATCCATCCCCATCGGACAGGATTATCTAGCTAACGATTCTTGTTCCTCTTAGTGAAGTGCCTTAGTCTCTTCTTTATCGTATCCATTGTAGCCACGCTAACTCTCCGTGCCAATTGCTTTAGATATTCTCGTCCATACGATAATCCGATATTGGCGCTAGAATCGATAACCGATATTTGTACCCAATAGCCTCGATATCAATCAGACCAATTTCTTTTCCCCATGTCAAATTCCTTTGATTGATCGATTGGACCGACCTCTTGGCAAAGCGCCTTCCGCCTCTCCTTGGCCTCACGATTGCTTCGCTAACTCTTCCGTACTAATGGCTTCCGACATTCGCCTGCGCCAACCTTCCTTTTCTCCTTAGCGGAGCTGTATTTCGGATCGGATCTAGGGTCACCGCTAACCCTCTATCGGGATTATGTAGAGAAGGTACCAGAGTATCATTAGTCAACCACGAAAAATAGTCACGGGTTATAAGCTTGACTTTCCCAATGTACATAAAGTTTCTGACCTATTCTTCATTTCTCGACTTAAATCCATCTGTTCCCTTATAACTCCCCTCGGTATATTGAAGGAGGCCCACTGGGCCCGTGGGTTCCGCTTCTCCTTCTCCTTCTGTGCAGCTGAATCGTCGCGAAAAACCCTATATAAACCCTCACCTTCTTCTTTTAGGTATCGTTTAGTGTGCTTGATAATCCAGTCTGTTCTTCTTCTCCCGTGATTCTCATCGGCGGTGTTGCGGCGACCCAGTTCTTCCTTTCTCACACGATTCTTCCTTATCCTCCGAGTAAGTGTTCTGCTTTGTTCACACCCATGACTCCTAGTACCCTCTCTTCACCCGCCTGGTATGAACATATCATAACTCAGTTAGATTGCAACCATTATTTCTTTAACCTGAGGAACAACTATATAGACCCTTCTATAAAATGTTGTTTCACGACCAAACTGCATCGGCCTCATAAACCTCCTCCCGGCTTGACATGCTTTTTCTATGAATAATTTCTTAACGGCCTATCCCTGCCGGTACCACAGGTCTATTTGGACCTCCTAAACTTCTACGGACTACCCCTGAACCAATTCACCCCCAACTCTTTCCGGATTCTATCGGGAGCCCACATAGTGTTCCAACATTTGAACCTCTCTTTAACCCCCGAAATATTCCATTGCTTCTTCCAGTTAAAGTCTTCTAAGGCAGACCTCTTCTATTTGTCTAGTCGCTCAGACTGCCAATTCCTGGTGAACCTGCCTACTTCCCACAAGGGTTGGGAAGCCTTATATTTCTTTGTACAACTTCCAGAGTCTTTACCTTACTCTGATACTTAGAAGGTAGACCTTCCTGAATTGTCTTCTTTCCAAAAAATGAGGATCAAATGTCCCTTCCCGGAAGTGTATAGAGTCTTAGGAGAGCTACATTACTGCTCAAACCATCTGATAGAAACTCCCCTCTTAAGCCACTTTGGATTGTCTCCTCTACCTCGACTTTGCTATATAGGTAGGGTGACATTTATCCTGCAATGTGACTTCCTTTTTGGGGCATTCATCTTTCTTACCAGTATATCTTGTAGATAATCTGATGCAGAAGACTTTGGTTGAAGGGGAGTCGATTGAGGCTGCCAAGAAGAAGAAGACCCTGACTAAAAGAGGCAAATCCACAGCAGCTCCGTCATCTCCTCGGAAGAAGCTGCGGCTTATCAAGAAAGGAGCTTCAAGTTCATCAGCTCTTCTTCCCTTGTCTTCCCACCACCTAAGCTCAACCCCTAATCATCTATGAACCTGCATGGAAGGCAACACCTCCCCTGCCTCTTCTTTAGCTCCCCAAGGAGGAGATTCTCCCTCCCAATTTCTGCATTCTTCCCCCTCCGCACAGAATTCACCCCTGCCTTCTCATACGGAATCCCTCCAAGCTCCAATACCTTCCGACTCGAGAACCGCTCCTATCCATCTTCGCCGTACCAGGCCCCCATCTTCTTCGGAAGGAGAAGATCCTTCCCTTCCGGTTCCTCCGAGGGCCACTCTGAGATCTTTACTGAAGATTCGGCACCCTTCGGAGGTAAAATTCTTTAACCAGTCGGGTATACAAGGCCCGTGTGAGCAAGTGAGCAAACTGTTGGCAGAGGTATTTACTCCTTCTTCTCCTCCTCTTTGCTATGGGTATTTCCCTATACTGATGTAGGCTGATAATTTTCCTCTCCTTTTAGGCCTCCACCCAACATAACAACATGGTAGCCCATCTAGCCCGATTCCAATCTAGTGTGGAGACTCGCCATTTTGCTGCCGTGTCGCAACAGAAAGAGCTCGCGCGACGGTTAAACGAGCAAGAGGCAAAGGAGGCGGACTTTAGGGGCCAGTGCGAAGATGCCACGATGCAACTAGCCTTGGTTCGAAGCGAGAAAGAGGAACTGCAACGAAAAAATGAGGAACTAGAACAGCGCCTCTTTTTGCAATCTAGCGAGCTGCAACAGGTAAATATCCTAACTCAGGAACTGAAAGAGTATAAGAGATATCTTATGGATGTCATGATCAAGGATGCTGATTCTTCGGCTACTATCACACAGCTTCAACAAGAACGTCATCATTTTAACCTAGAGCGTCGTTCGGGCAATACCGAGGAATCCTGTGCGAAGAAGTGTCAGGAGCTTTTCTCCATGGTAGCGGCTATTCCCCGAACCTTATCATCAGTGGCTCAGCAGCAATCCATCCTTCACCAAGAATACTCCGAAGCCCTCTCGACTCTGGGTAGGCAGGCCATCTAAGCAGCCGCTAAAAAAGATGCTCTGGCGGCTGAACTGGTGGAAAGTCGAGCTCAACTAGCCCAATGTCGAGATCAGATGAAAAAGCAGGAGACTGATCTTAAAAGACGCTATGTGAAGAAGGGGGTAGATTTATTTGTATTAGGCTTTGAGGGGTCCTCGGCTCAAAACGCCGAGCAGGGATACCCGCCCCCGGTGCGGACACTAGTTATTTGGATCCAGTAAGGGCATTAGCCAAGTGTCCGCCCGATCTCTTTGAACTGTAACTTATAACATTCTCTTTTTTAGTAACTTTCCTGAGGGCTTCTCGCTTGCTTCTGAACGATACCTTTGTCCCTATAACTAATTATCATCCTCTTGTTACGCTCCTTGAGGGATTGGGAACTCTGAATCAATTTTAACTTGGTCTCGCTCTACACTGTTATCTCTTTCCCGTGTAGTACGACGCAATAACCTTATCGGTTCGGGTTTATCGGAGAGATGTAGAATACCGTTATTCCCCTCCACCCTAATTTTGGTTCGGGGATTCGCTTGAAAGGTCTCTGCCTGACATCATTCATACCCGTCCCGATTCTGGTTCGGGCGACGCTTTAAACAGCTCCTGCTTGTTGATCTTCCCTATCTCTCTTACTGCTTTGGAAATGATATCAACCTCTTCGTCTTCTTTCCCTTTCCCAGAACCTCTGTTGCCCCTTTCCTTCCATTATAAATCCTTCGTCCCCCATGTCTTCGTCCTGCTATCTTTCTATCATGGCTTCAGCGGGGCATCCCATCGAAGTTTCTTCAGAGTCAGAATCTTTTGAACTACAAGACTGGGTCTCTGAGGATATTGAAGATTCGGAGACCCGCTCAACTGCCACTTCAGCCTTCCGCCCCCTTCCGTTTCCGCCTCTCCGTCCAGCTCCCACCCCTCCGGCAGGGAGGTCCTTCCGCGCTCCTTTCCCCTCCTTCCGCAATCGAGTGTGAATCCTCCTTCACGTGGGAGTATACATGGGAGATCCTCGCCGCCAACTTCCCCACTTCCACCAAAGACGGCTTTCGGCCCCAGTTCCCTAAGAAGGACTCATCCTTCCTCTTTCGATGAAGGTCCACGTTCTTCCTCCCTCAAGGCAACGCTTGAGTCATATTAGCTCCTTCTCCCCAAAGAGACATCTCCGCTTCATCCGTTAGAGTAATCATGGAAAGTCTTTATAGATCAAGCTAATGTAATCATTTCAAATATGTTAATAAAAATAAGGGAGGCAAATGATATCTGTTTTTGTCTTTTTCCTGTAGAAGTAAGGTTTCTGTCTTCCAAAAGGACGGTAGTCTGATCCGAACATACCTTCCTCTATCATTTCTCCGGGATTCGGACCCTCTTAATTACGATTGTAGTCTCGTCGACCTTCCCACTACTGCCCCCACGTTTCCTCTTCTTTACTGGCATTTATGGTCGCTACTTATTACACCAATAAATGCACTATTACCCTTCGTTGCCATAAAAACCCTCGACCTTTACCCGATAGCTTCCATCATTCTCCTTTTTCCTTTGCTTGCCATGGATGACAAGATATCGAACAGTGGTAGCAGCTCGCTTTCTAAAGAATGTATAAATGATCGCCAATACATAGCTATCTTGGAGGAACAAGTGAAGTGTTTACAAAGAATGAAGGAAACTTACGCCAATAATCGCTCCTCGCCTAACAACAGTCGGGTCCCAAAAGAATCGCCAAGGACCTTCTGCAAAGAATCCTAGGCCAACTATGGTGCCAACCTCAACCATACAAGGGAACTCCTCTCGTCCCTCCTAACAAAGAATTGTAACGTCCCGAGATATATAAGGGTCACTGCTTTGTTATCTTCCTTGTAGATGACGAATATGTAATTCTCTCACATTAATGAACTTTCCTAGTTTATCTCCTTTCTCCAGTATCTTCTGAGTTGTATATTTCGGCTCTTCCGTCTTTTCAATCTGCCGGGTATATGGAACCCTTAAATGAGTCAACCCTGCTATTTCACAGGAATACAACAATACAAAGTTAAACAAGAATTTCAACTCCCCCCCCTTTACGGGGACAAAAAGTGATATACAACTGAGGAAGTCCCAGTCCTCCCGTTCCACCACCGCACGGGGATATCTCCCGCTTTGCGGGGATAGAAATCTATATATATAGAGTAAATAACAACCGAAGGATATCGGTTCTTCCGTTCCACCACCACACGGGGATAGCTTCCGCTCTGCGGGGATAGAAATTTATAGATAAAGTAAATAATAACCGAAAGATATCGGTTCTTCCGTTCCACCACCACACGGGGATATCTTCCGCTCTGCGGGGATAGAAATTTATATATATAAAGTAAATAATAACCGAAGGTTATCGGTTCTTCCGTTCCACCACCACACGGGGATATCTTCCACTCTGCGGGGATAGAAATTTATATATAAAGTAAATAATAACCGAAGGATATCAGTTCTTCCGTTCCACCACCACACGGGGATATCTTCCGCTCTGTCTTGCGGGGATAGAAATTTAGACATAGAGTAAATAATAACCGAAAGATATCGGTTCTTCCGTTCCACCACCACACGGGGATATCTTCCGCTCTGCGGGGATAGAAATTTATATATATAAAGTAAATAATAACCGAAGGATATCGGTTCTTCCGTTCCACCACCACACGGGGATATCTTCCGCGCCTCATGGGATGTAAATTTATACATAGAGCAAATAATAACAACGCCAGAGGGGGTGATTAGCGTTAATGGAATTCAATCGCGGTTGTGTCTACAAATTCGTTAGCCTTGGAATATAGATAATACAATAACAATAATGAAAACACAACACGCTAACACGAGTATATAACGTGGTTCGGAACCGCACGGTTCCTACTCCACGGATCGGGCTCGAATGAGCCCTAGCGATGCCAATCACACACCACTATCAAATAACTCCTTCTCGGAACAATCCGGAGGTGGAGAAACCTCGTACAATATGATTACAACAATAATCAAATGAATACAAGCAATATAGTGAAATACAAAGCAATAGAAACACTTTCTGAATGCTCTTTGAATGCTTGATCGCTTGGTTGATCGAGTAGCACTTGGAGACCACTGAATTGCAGCATGACAACTCGCCCCAAATCTCCTCAAGGAACCATTACTTTTTCCTCCACCACGAGCTCCATATATAGCTTCAACTGTCTTTGGAAAAAATCGATCGATCGTGATCGAGACCATCGATCGTGATGCCCTTTGTTGTCGTGAGACAGCGGCTAGTTCCATTTGGATAAGTCAGCGGAACTACTATCGATCGTGATTGTGACCGTGATCGTGATGGAGT